>PVJX010023958.1:0-28643 GCA_004027295.1 Dolichotis patagonum | reverse complement strand
CTTCCAATCACTGCGTTGTGGACTTTCACGTGATACAGGGGAAACGTAAATGTACCTCCCAACCTGCTAGATGTGAGCTATGACAAATATGTGTTCCCCAAAATCAAAGAATGAATTCTAAGGAAATGACAGAAGTGGACCATAGGAAAACTTTATTGAGAAGACAACTTCAGAGAGGCAGGAGGGGACCCAAAAGCTGGTTGCTTCAGATCCCACTTCACAGAGGTTTTATAGAGCAAAACCGAGAGGTAGATACAAACTCACAAGATGGATACAATATGGGTCAAAACTATGATCAACCAGTAAGATTACAGTATAACACTTAGGTAATATTGATCCAGTGAGCAGCCAGGTCACATAGCAAGTTTACAAAGACTTTTTCAGGTAAGGCAGGATCAGGAGACCCTGGTCGCCTACCCAGGTGACTGATGCCTATTTGGAATACTGACTACAGTATATTGTTTAGCCCTCAGGTAGTATGTACAGTAGTCATTACATGTTTACCTTGAGGCCTGGCCTTCAACAGACACGCCTCCAGCCACAGTGGTAACGCGTGTTCATCCTCTGCAGTGACTCCGGCACGTCTGACAGTCAGCCCTGTCTGACTGTCTATAATATTTCTACTGACTTAGCTGTCTATAGCATTATCATCAGAATCAAGAGAGGAGGTACATTTTTGCCATATGAAGCAGTTACATAGCAAACTACGTCTGTAAATAGATGTAGCATAGGCTGTGTGCCTAATTTTAATTCAGTTTTTTCATAAAATGAACTATTACTTACCTGCAGTATTGTCACTACGTCATGATCTAACACTAAAATAAAATATGCAAGCATTTGAGCTTATCCTAACGACTCGAGAAATGTTGCTTTCTCTTCATCCCTTCATCAGTGGTATTAAAGATCATCGGGAGAGCAGCTTCATTTTAGAGATGAGGAGAAGTCAAATGGCTTTGCCCAGGGTCATAAAACCGGGAAGAGGAAGAGCTAATTGCTGTAGAAGGAGCAGTGTTTCTCTTTGGATTTCTGGAAAGTGCCAGGACTCTAACATTCCATATCACCCTCCAAAATGCCAGCCCAGAACAATGGCCTGAGGTCATTTAAATGACAAAACGCAAGTCCCCCACCCAGGTTTCAAGCCACATTCATCTGCTTTCAGTGGAGAAAGCTGCTAACAGCTCTTACTGTGCCTTTTTCCCAGCTGAAGCGCAGAACCAAAACACTCCGCAACCCGAGGAGTACCCCCGCTGCGCCCAGATCAAACACAAACAGAAGCTGCAGGAGCCGGGGCCATCTCTAACTGAGAGAATCAATATCAATGAAACAGACAAAATCCCAAAATCTCAAAATAATGAAAACAAAGATATCCAAGTAATAAAATCTGCTAGAATCACAAAGACAACACAACTCCGATCTCAGCTGGCTCAAAGAAAGTGTCCATTAACAAGGGATTAGCACAAGGGAAGTACACAACCAGTCAATAGGAAATGAAAACATTTCACACAGCCTGGTTGAATCTGCGCCCATCCCAGGATTACGGATGAGGGTGTGCTGAGGCGGGCGCGGCTCTGGCTGCAGGAAGGAGGCTGGGGAACCAGGAGTCATGTTTCAATTTAGAAAGACACCAAACGGGCACTGCTCAGAATGAAAATTCCGAACCAACAAGCCGAGCGGACAGTGGCCTGGCAGCACTGGTTAGTGTGGGGTAATTGCCCCTGCCATTGTGTCAGTGCAATTTTCAGGATGCCCTTGGGGGAAACCTGTGTGGGCTCATCTCACTGTGGTACCTTTCAAAATATGAATTTTAGTCAAAATTCTCAAGTACCAGAGCGTTGAGGGAGGTGGAAAGGGAAAAATAAATATAATTGTGAAATAAAATTTCTTAGCTTACCATAAGTAAAATAGTGTTTTTCCATGCCCCCTATGAAACAGTGGGGG
Source organism: Dolichotis patagonum (assembly GCA_004027295.1). Lineage (NCBI taxonomy): Eukaryota > Metazoa > Chordata > Mammalia > Rodentia > Caviidae > Dolichotis > Dolichotis patagonum. The sequence continues at coordinate 26,705 of PVJX010023958.1, read as the reverse complement.
TGCAACAATCCAAATATCTGTGTCTCTCCAAAATTCACGCTATTTCCCAGTGCATCAGCTGACAACGCCTTTAGAAGTGATCGAGTCAACACCTTTATGGGAAGGACAGCCCTGGTGTTGTGGTGCAAGCCTGTAATTCCAGCCCTAGGGAGGCTGAGGCAGGAGGACTGCTGCAAGTTTGAGGCCAGCCTGGGCTACTGGCCTTGCCGCTGCCCCTGCACAGAGAAGACACCATCATGGAGCCAGAGGTCAGCGCTCACCAGACCCTGAATCCGCCAGTGCCTGGATCTTGGGCTTCCTAGCTTTCATGGCTATGGGAAATAGGTTTCTAATGGCAATTCCCTGGTCTAAGATATTTGTATATCCTAGGAAGCCATTTATCAGGGGAATGTTTCAGTTTAAAATACCTGCATTTGGATGAGGTCAGAAGCAACTATTAAAATTTATGTAGCGCATCCATAGTATAAACTAGTACACTTTTATATTCTTGTAATGACGGGTATTATTAGCTCATAGTTAAGTAATCAATTGAGTTGAGTTGAATGCATTACTATTGTTACAGGCAACTGGGTTCGACAGAAATATCATAGGCAGTCAGAAGGAGTAGGCCCTCGAAGGAACCAGTGCAAAATACCAGATTATCTTGTAACTGTGGGGGAAATAGGCGCCTCCAGTGTGGGTCAGGTCTCAAGACAGAAGACAAAACAAATGCACCCACATACTTCCTGTTATAGATTTAAAACTGGTGGCCAACTTAACACCAGCTGGATTAGATCAGCACGGTGCTGAGCGTAGATGTTCCACCTGAGGGAAGTTGCCAGCATAAATAGAGACATGGAGAAGAGGAGCTAGGTATTGTGGATTCTCCTATGTGTTGCTGTTTGAGCCCTTGGTTCTCCTGGAGGAGCTCGTCGTGACCAGCTTCCCCAATATGAGTTCGACCATTGTCATCACAGGAGCTCGGGACCTTGTTGGTGATAGTGGCTGTGGTTCATTTGAGGGGAGCTCTGCTCCTTACGTCGAGCTTTGCTTCCTGGCTCTGGAGGGGAAGATGTGTGCTGTTTAGTCTCCAGGAGAAGCTTGTCACACTGGCCTCCTGGCAGGTACTCACTGTTCTCATCGTTGGAGGAGCTCGGGACCTCCGTGTCACCGAGGATAACTGCAGTAGTTTTCAGCGCAGCCCTGGTCCTTATTTTGAGTGTGACTTCTCAGCTAAAGTCCTTCAACCTACCGAAACAGCTCCTTCACCCCGCTGGCATGGACTTTCTGGCTTCCACCGCTGAGCTTAGGGCCTTCCCAGCACGGATCCATAAAAGACTGGTGTGAGTCCTTTTCGTGGGCTACAGACCTCCAGTTGGACTTGTGGGAGGCATTGTCATGGGTGCTAGAGCTTCAGCTAGACTTATGGAGGGCATTGCTGTAGGATCCAGGCACTTGGTTGAATGTTCTTGGTCTTTAGTGTTGTGGATAGATTTCCTGCACTTTTTCTTGTGTTTAACTCTGGGTGACCATCATAAAATAATATAAATTCTGTGTCTGATTGTAATTGTTCTCACAGCCCCTGACTACAACACTTCCTAAGGATAAACATCAGGGACTGATATCCTAAATAGGTCTCTAACACCCTGAGGAAGATAGAAGGAGACACTAACCCAACCGTCTGCAGAGAGAGCCACTGCTCTATATGCATGCCTGCTTGCTACATGACTCACTTCCCCATTTGTCCCTGATTTAATCAATTTTACCTGAGCAATTATAATCTTTTTGGTTGGCCATAGTTCTGTCCCACTTCATGGCACCTTGCTGGTTTCCATTCTTCCCCAGCTTTGACCTGCTTCACTTTATGGCTTTGCTCTATGAAAGTCCCTAGAGAAGACAGTCTTTGGCAACCCACTCAGGACCCCTCCTGTCTTTGTCTAGGAGAGAAGCTTTCTTTCACTCAATAAATATACTCTTCTCTTAACCTCCATTGTTCCTAAAATTCATTCTTTGATTTTAGAGAACATGAGCTCACCAGACATCTACTAGGTCAGGATTTTCTTTCCCCTGTATCAGTTGGAGGTCTTCCACCAGGATTTTGGAACAGAGGTAAGAGTCTGCTTTTGTTTCATAAACTCTGGATTGGGACTCCTTTAGGTAACAAAATTTTAGTCTTAATTTTTTTTATGTCTTTGCTCCCTGCTTATGCTCTGTTACAGTTTTGTTGAAATGATGATATATCTAAGTTAAAACTTGGGAAGATTATAAGGTTTTGTTCTTATACATGTTGCATTTAAACTAGTTACAAAATTTACTGGTACTCCTTGCTTGACTTTATTTAGACAATAGCACAAGGAAGAGTAAAATTAGATTGCCCCTTGTAGACTTTAATAAATATCTCTGAAATGAGTCTTCTTAAACAAAATCTAGCTCAAACTTAGAAAACATACATGCCTATCAAAGAGACTCCTTCCACCATCTAAACAGCGCTAGACTGGGGCCGGCCTCGAGACTTGGAGGACAGGTTTCACTGGGGCTGACCGGCTCTGACCTTCCTCTGTCCTCCAGAGGAAATGTCAAGCCTGTTCTGCTTCAGTTTCCTTCCTTTGGCTTTACTTCTAATCTCTTCCCACCATTTTGTACTTTGTTTTAGAGGCATGTAAAATTAAAAAGAACTCTAGACTGTTCCAACCTTTTCCTCCTACTAAGATAAGTCCATAGAAAATCAGAGTTTGCTAATACCAAAGAAAGGAAGTCATCTTAGCTGAGGAACATGTACCCTATCTCTGGGTCAGATGAAATATTGGAATTTTGTCCATCATGGAGAACGCACACCAAAGCCATGTCCCAGCTGAGTGTTCTGGGCCGGTCTCCTCCGGGCAACTAAACCTGAAACGGTGGAAAGAACTGACTTTTGGATAATTACAAGGAGATATTTCCAAAAGCAACACACTTATGGGACCAAAATACGTTTAGACCAAGGGAGACTTTCCAACATTTTATTTTATGTGTATAGAAAATACTTCAATAACAAGTTGTAGACTTTAAAACATTTGGTGTAAATTTATAAAGCACTAGGTAATGATTTGCTCAGACTTTTAACTATCCCTTAGAGGACGTTGACAAACAGTGGCTACTCTGCCAGCTAGTAAACGCTCTTAGAGCAGACGCCACTCTTAAATCAAAACACATGTTTCCCCGGCATCTCTTATGATGAAGCTGCAGTGAAGCCAATGGCCAATGGAGTGTTGACCAGACAGACAGCTGGATTCCTTTCTAGAGACTGACCTCTGGTTATTTGGCCCAATAGAAACTGAGAACAACTGAGGGTTCATGGCCAGAGCTACTCTTGGTGGACACCCAAAGGTTCATCAGTGTAAATTGGCTCCCAACTATAAAAACGTCTCCACTTAGCTATCATAGTTATAGCTCTCTGCTAGTAAACTAAAAATGTTCCCTAAACTTCTCAACCAATTGGGCTACCTCTCCTTTCAAAAATCAGACTGAGACAACTTATATTTCTTTGAAATGTAAACAACTATTTAAATTTATTTACATTTCAAAGAAACTAGTAGGGAATTATTTGCATTTATACCTTACATACATTAACTAACAAAAAAGAGAGATTTTAGTCACCCTTTTCTGTGTGCATAAGACTGAAGTGCCTTTACTAACATATAAACTGTGATTACTAAATGATAATTTATAAGTTTAATCTGTGAGCCTCAAATATACAAAACTTTAAATAAAGCATAGCCATGTCTCACTGCTAGGAAAGGTTGCCTAGGTAATTAGATAGAGGTTACAAATGCCTTGGAGACTTTGCCCCAGGGCCCAGGACAGAGTTCCTCAGTCTATGTGCCTTTATCTGTCTTTGGAGGAATCGCCTTCACAGCACAGCCAGAGCAGTGCTCTAACTACTACTCACATATGCAGTCTTCCAATAAACAAAAAGAAAGAGCTTATTATAAAGCTACACTTCCTTCTTTAAACAGTCGTGTCACAATTAGGCTTATGGAAACAAAGTTCACAAGCTACCTGGGAAGATAAAATTGAATGCCATATCGAGGGTAGATAGGCTGGCCAAATTTTGTCTTCTACTCTCTCCAGATGGCATTCACCTGCCCTGGAGTGAAATTAACCTGAGGGATGCCTTGAGGACACTATCAAATAGAAAGAAGAAAGGAACGCCTAATTACTTCTTTTTGCATAGATAGGTGGCTCAATATCAAATTCTCATACTCTCTTGGAATACAGTCTTAAGCTCTGAAAGATGTTTAATCCTTATGTTGTTTTTTACATTGAAGACATTGGTAACTCCATGCCAAATCTCCTTACTCCTTTGGAATGCTTTTTTTTTTTTCTTCAGTACTCGGGATTGAGCTCACGACCTTGCGCTTGCCAGGCAGGCAGGCGCTTTTTGCCACTGAGCTAAATCCCCAGCCTTTGGAATGCCCTTAAACACTGGAAGATATTCAACCCTTGCGTGTGGAAAAGGAGCTGTTTGATATTTCTCTGCACATGTTCATTGTCTGCATGCCCCTTAGAGCCCAAATGGAATACAGAGGGAAGTATTAATTATGATATTCTTTCACAACTAAAATCATACTGTAACAGAGAGGAAAAATGATAAGAATTGCTTTATATTCAAACTTTCTTTATATTAGGACATAATTCTTATTTATATTCAAGATAAAATTATAATACTTATGAGACTACTCCCCCTTTCATAGGTATCTTTCTCTTTCTTAGTGACTAAAAACAATTTGGAACTAGGAAAATTTTCAGATCCTGAAAAATACATCAATGTCTTTAGAAGATTTACTCAAACTTACAAGCTAGGCTGGAAAGATGTAATGATAATCCTAACTCAAACACTGACTTCTAATGAGAGACAAGCAGCATTACAAGCTGCTATTGCATTTGGAGATGAATATCATATTGTTAATTTTCAACAGCCGGAAGATCAACAGCCAGAGGAACTACCACTTCCCGCTGGATCACAGTCAGTTCCCAACCAAGACCCCAACTGGACGGATAGAAAGACAGAAGAATGGGTCCGGAGACACTTCTGAATGTGTGTTCTTGAAGATCTAAGAAGGACAACATTGAAGCTTTCTGGTTATTTTAAATTGTCAGCTATTTTTCAGGAGGAAGATGAGAACCCTCTGACTTGTTAGCTCATTTAGTAGAGGCACTGATAAAACATATGTCCATAGATCCTGCTTCTATGGAAGGATAGATTTTGCTTAAGTACTTGTTTATTACCCAGTCAATCCCAAATATTACAAAAAAATTACAAAAGTTAACCTTTGCCCCAATAGTTCACCTGATACTTTAATAAAAACTACCTCCTTAGTATTCTATAATTGGCAGTGGGAGAAAGTCAAAGAGAGAAAACAGAGACCAAAAAGTAAATTTGCTGACCTTAAATCTGACCTTAAGTCAGATTCTTGGGGCTCCAACAAGAGTTCAAGGACTGCATGGATCTGCTATCACTGTCACATACCAAGCCACCATAAGAAGAACTGCCTTAAGACACCCCCAAAGCTGTACCCTAACTGCAAAGGCTGCCACTGGAGGGGAGACTGCACTCTGAGGCAGAGGCCCCAGAGCTCGGAGTCCTCCCCCCAGGTGGTCTAACAAGACTAAAGGGCCTTGGGGCACTCCATCTCTCCTCCTCCTGGCCAGACTGTCATCTCTACCTGTCACCTCCACGGAGGAGCCCTGAGTAATCATGATGAGAGGTAAAAACCAGCCTATGCTGGACACTGGCACAGGTCACTTTGTCCTTCTCAACTCCGGCCTCCCTTCTAGGCATCATCCCTCAACAAACAGACTCCAAAATATATCTTGTTTAAGCTGTAATGGAGTAACTTTCTCTTCACTGATTCCTATTAGTTATCCCTAAAAGCCCAGCTCCCTTCCTGGAGAGGTTTTATCCTGTCTAAATACTCTTATATACATGCAGGTTGCCAACTAATCAAAATGATGTTGGGGCCAGTTTTTACAAATACAGTACATATTTTTGTTCATGTGTAAAAACTCAATGAGAGTTTTTTGTTTTTTAAAATAATGTATTAATCTGGTTCTCATACATTACCAAAACTTAGGGATAATTATAACTGAAGCTACAAGAACTTAGGACAAAATGTCAAACTCTATCAATAAAGAAGCCTAAGGGCCAATGGGTTGCAATTGCTATCCCTAGAAACAGTTTCTAAAGCTTCCTGTCAGCTCTAATGCTCATGCTTTGATTAAAATTTGTTCTTGTCAAGAAGATGCCAAACCCCAAGTAATCATGCAGCAAAAAGCCAACAACAAACATGCCGGATTCCTTTTACTGGGGTCTGTCAGATCTTGCCCAGAGAAAAGGTTATATGACACATATCAAAGCCTTAGCTAACTATACTCAACAGACCTTAAATGACACCGCAGCTGGTCTCTCTCTCCTAAATAAAGAAATAAAATGAATGAACAAGCTATCTTCCAAAACTGGATGGCATTAGACATTCTAACAGCAGCACAGAGGAGTATCTGTGCCATTGTAAAAACTAAATGTTGTGTCTACATTCCTGATCCATCTGCTGTTATCACAATAGCTCTTCAAGATATTAGACTACAACTCAATGACATGTCAGACTAAAATTCCCTGGATCTTATCCTTATCCTCCTTACCGGAAGCCATTACTAGCTCCTCTTGGTGGAAATCTTTGTTAACTGTACTCATAATTATCCTAACGATTCTATTATTTGACCCCAGCATACTTGTTTCTTTGCCTTTGTCTTCTCTAGGCTTGAACTGTATACCTACCAAAGATAAAATCCCCTGGTGTCTATTGAGGGCCTTTAGAGAGACCTTCTGTAGAGCATCCCTGACTGCTGATCCACAGCTGCAACCCACTTCAGCTGAAGAAGCCAGATCAGTCATCACCCATTACACTCACAGCAGTTCAGTTATTCTTCAGAGGGGGATTCTTACAGATAACTGAGTCAAATAGAAATACGATAGGTCGTCAGACAAAGCTAGGCCCTCGAAGGAGCCAGTGCAAAAGACCAGATACCAGGCCTCAAGACAAAATATAAAACAAATGCACCCACATACTTCCTAAGAATAAACATCTGGGATTGATATTCCAAATAGGTCTCTATCACCCTGAGAAAGCTAGAAGGAGCCATGAACCCGACCCCCTACAGAGAGAGCCACTGCTCTATATGCATGCCTGCTTGCTACATGACTCACTTCCCCATTTGTCCCTGATTTAATTAGTTTTACTTGAGCAATTATAATCTTTTTGGTTGGCCATAGTTCTGTCCCACTTCATGGCACCTTGCTGGTTTCCATTCCTCCCCAGCTTAGACCCGCCCCATTTTGTGACCTTGCTCTATAAAAGTCCCTAGAAAAGACAGAGTCTTTGGCAACTCACTCGGGACCCCTTCTATCTCTGTCTAGGACAGAAGCTCTCTTTCTCTCAATACATATATACTCCTCCTAACCTCCATTGTTCCTAAAATTCACTCTTCGATTTTAGAGAACACAAACTCATACCGCCGGACATAGTAGGTTGCGAGTTTCTTTTCCTTATATCACTATGATGAAATTTAAGTGTTTCAAGTAAAGCAATTCTTTTCTTCCAAGTTTTGCTCAGTGTATTTCAGTGCACAGGGACACTGCATCCATTTGATGACGTGTCTGTTAGCAAGTGCAACTGTGTTGGATGAAACACAGTTTTCACACTTTGTGTGTTCATTAATCATTAGCCACTCCCAGGATAGCCCAAGTTTTGAAACTGGCCCCCTGGGTGTGCCAAGCTTTGAGGACAGCTACTCCTGGAAATGGTTATCTCAGCCTAGAACACTACAGAGAGCAAGAACAACAGAGAAAAGGTCGCGAATAATCAAGAGCTCCAGACCAGCCTCACAGAACACAGTGGCGGGTAGCTCATTGCTGCAGGGCCACATTCCACACCTGTCACCACGCCTGCGTGCTGACTCAGCCCAAGGGTTTCCTTATGTTGGAGGACCACGTCACACTCACACTGGCTCCCCTGGCTCCTCCCCCTCCACAACCTAAGATCTTCCCACCAGCTGCTATCCTCAGGCCCTTTTTCTTTGACAGCCTCCACATCTGCTTGTGTAAATGCAGGTTCACAGTGTGTGCCCAGTTTCTTTCCGACTACTGAAATCTTCTTTGCCTTCTCTGCTTGCACCCCCATCTCCTGGGAGAAAATGCAGTTTTAGCTAAGAGGCAAAGCTTGGTCTCAAATTTGCTACTTAAAGGCAAAGGACTTGAGGTAGATTCTGGGGGAGAATAAAACACGTTAGTAAAAGCTTACACAGAAGGAGATGTGGGTAGTTTTGGAAGCGTTTCCTTTATTGAGCTGTGGGAAAAATCTTTTCACAGAAATGATCTCCAAGCCTCTTAAAACATCGCTTAGCAGCTCTGCCTCTTCCTCTCTCTCATTCCTGGCTTCTCTCCTCCCCTCTCTCCTCCCCCTTCCCTTCCCTCCTCTACTCTCCCTTCCCTCTTCTTCCTCCTCCTTCTTCTTTCTCTCTCTCCCCCTCTATTTCCCCAAAAAGAGACTATGTCAGTGTCGTGCAACTAGACTGCCACTGATTGTCAGCCTTTGCCAACACCCACACGGAGTTATAAGGAGGTTTGGTAGAATTTCAGCCAGAGCCTTGGATCAAGGAAGCCTAGTGTGTGAGATGTACCAGGACAGGGAATGTGGCAACTAAGACAAGGTCCTTAGGCATTTAAGACAGTGAGCAAGGGGTTAGGACTCAGATCACCCCAGGAGCCAACCCCAGAGCGACAGGCTCCATAGTTACAAATTCTGTGCAGCCCAATCCTTCTCCTCTTACCCTTTTCTGAAAGAATCCTGCGTTGAGTGTTCAGATAAAAATACCATTTCCTGGTATTCCCTGCAAACAGAAGCACTCACGAGACATGTTGTAGCCACTGAGATGCTGGCTGGGGGACGGGGACATTTGAAATAAGAGCGGCAGCCTGAGCTTTTAGACTGTTCCACTCTCTGCCCTCACCTCGTCCCACTAGATGATAAGTCCAAGGAAAGATGCCAGCCCTCTGTGAAGGCTGGAGAGGGGAGGCAGAAAGAGCCTGGGCTCCTGGAATCTGTGACTGACATGACACCCACGGTGTAGGAGCCAAGTCAATGCAAACTCAGGCACGTCAGCAACTGCCAGGTATTCTATTATTCGCAGCCAAAAATATTTCTGAATGACAAGGTAATGGTGTCTTCGAGCTTCATTTGCAAAACAGGGATTGAATCTTTATCAACTTTAAAGCTGTTCTGTAGAGCCCAGTTGGTAATACATAGTTTCTAGCCCAACGCCTGGTTCATAGTAATCATGATAGCCTATTTCTTTCTCTGTGTCTATGTCTCTGCATGTTTCTTGGTATCTCTCTGTGTCTCCATCTCTGTCTCTATCTCTGGAACAGAGCCAAGCCTTCCCCAAGATGGGGAGAGGGACTAGAGTCATCTGGGGTGGAACAGTTGTGCCTCCCTTTGCAAAGTGATGGTCACAAGCAGTGTCTGAAGTGCACACCCCCATCCTCACGTGGAGATTTCTCTAGCTCACTGCTAGTACTGCTCTTGTTTTTGACAGTTGGAGAGAAAACTGGTGCTTTGTGTTTAGTGACACCAAATCCGTCAGCTGCATTTTATTCCTAGATAGCAATTATTCCATCAATCATTCCAGAGAATTTCAGTTAAGAAACATAAATATTCTTGGGATGCAGAGAGTTTTGCCCCCAAACACTACATTTTCCCTCATTTTGAGGCGTTCAGGAGCATTTTTCCAAATATGTGAAATTATAATTTCATTCAGTTAGTTTTATATAAATTTGACCTTTAATTTTGTGACAAAGTCATCAATTATTGTTCCTTTTTACCTATAACTTAGTTCCAGCTTCAATCCCTTCATGTTTTGGCTCATACAATCAATATAGAGGAGTTTACAAATGCACCCTGTGTAATGATGCAGACCCCCTTACCTGGGCATCACAGAGCATCATGGGATTGCTGTCACAGCCAGCCCACTCTGCCGCTTTTCCATGGCTAAGAAAATGTGGGAAGCATGAGGGAATATTATTCAGCCATAAATGAACGAAGTCCTGCCATCGTGGCACCCTGGAGGAGCCTGAAGGGTATTATGTTAAGTGCAATGAGCCGGGCGTGTTTTCACTCGTGTGTGGAGTTTAAAGCAGTGATTTCATGGAGGCAGAAACAGGATAGTGCTTACCAGGGACTGGCAAGTGTGGGAAGGAGCTAGGGGGATCCTGGTGGAGGGCATAAAAGTATAGCTAACCAAGACAGATGAAGTGTAGCGGTACAGCACAGTAGTGCAACTGTGGTCCGCAATGCATCGTTACTGCAGCACAGCTGGAGGGCAGGCTCTGAAAGCTTTCAGCGTTTAGAAGTGATAAATGAGGAGACGGATACGCTAATTCCTTGACTGCGTCATTATATACTGCACACATGCATCAGAACATCACTCCAGATATGTGTTCAACGATGGCTTATCAATTAAAAAAAAGAAACTGAAATCCAGGAGAAATCTGGGAACACCCACAAACACTAACAATAATAAGACAGCAGTGGAGACCTCTTGTTCTGAACTTCAGTTGAGCACTTTTGTGCTCCTCAGAGCCGGGAGGGCTCCCCTGGTTTGTTGGAGGAGTGAGACCAGAAATGAATGGCTACCAGAGACTTTCGGGCTTGTAGAGTAGAGGTTTTTTCCCACTATAAAAATTTCAACCAACTCTTCATGAATATATTGAGTTCCTCAGTTTCTAAAAGAAGTGCCATGTCAGTACTGTCTTGTAGAAACATGTGACTCATAAATACAAGCCATATACATCATTTTAAATTTTCTTAAAGTCACTTTAAAAATAAAAAGACACAGGTAAAATGAATTTCAATAATAAACTTTATTTAACCTCAAAATATATCCAAAATATTACCCTTCCAACAAGTAATCAATTAAAAATTTAATGAAAAATTTGGGGGTAGCAGGAATTGTGCCCAATGTACTCTATCACTGAGTTATATTCCAGCACCCCTCAAACTTTTGAATTTTTATTTTGAGATCTGATCTCTCTAAATTGCCCTAGTGGGACTCAAACTTGCCACCCTCCTGCCTCAGCCCCGCTCCGTGCTGGGATTGCAGGGATGAACCACCAAACCTGGCTTTAATGAAATATCTGTACATTCTCTTTTTCCCTAAACCCTGAAAATCTGGCGTGGATGAGCATTTCACCCTGACAGCGCGTCTCAGTCCAGGCTGGCCACGTTTCAGATGTTCAAGCGCTACCGTGGTCAGTGGCTAACGTAGTAGCATAAGCTAGTGTTAGCCTTGAAATTTTCTGTCTGCTTGGACATCAGTGAGCGTCCTGAGGCTCCCAAAGCCTAACCCTAAGTCCCTGACCCCCAGCCAGCAGGGGAGATCCCGAGGCTGCCGTACCAGTCACAACACACCAGTCACAACACACCTGGTCCTCCATCCACAGAACGAATCATTTCTCTGTGGCCTCGGGGATCAGTCAAGTCAAGGATACAGTTCCTGAGGACAAGAAGTCCTCCGCATTGTGTCTCCAAGAGCCTTCCCTAGCCTCTGAGTGTGGGTGCAGCCCCACATAGGTCCAGGTCAAGGTCCAGGTCCAGGTCCAGGGAGTGTCCATGAGTATATGTGACACTGTCACTTGCTGGTGGCCAGTGTCCTGTGCTCACCCTCCCTGCATGCCTGCAGCAGGACAAGGTGAAGAGCAGGCAAACAAAACAACTGCATGGGTCCGTGACTTGAAACAGTAAAGTCAATTTTTCAAAAAGATCTGGAGGAATTGGACTCGATGCTTGGCATAGACACTGTCCGATACAGCTCGGCTGGTAACTCTTCCTTCTTATTTCGTCAGTATTCTTCTGATATGCTGCTTATCTTTTCACTCACATTTACAGCTGATCCCATATTGCACTGCATTTTCTTCTCATCTTTTTGAAGCCAGTAGATGCCAGAGCTGTTGTAGAACGGTCCTTCAGCTCAGTAGACGTGGCTGTTGACAATCCTGAAACAGGAGCAACTCAAACCAGGCAGTGTTTTGATTTCACTCATTGAGAAGCAGCGCGGCTTCCCAAAGACAAGTTACAAGGCCCTGCATAGAGCCTGGGTCCTAATGAATACATGTAATACAAAAGGTATACTCCTTTAGAGAATTTAATTAATCAACTAAGTAGTTAGGTAAGTGACTGCTTAATTAATTAAAAATATTAAAGCAAACATCTGTATCCATGGAGCTGTTTTCTGCATGCATCTTGGATATGAGGCCTCTGGCAAAAGCCCATAGGCAAGACAAACAGTGCGGTGCTCACGGTGCACACTGGCTGTGTTAGCGTCCCTTTAACCAGCTGTGCCAGTGGTGAAAAGCCTCGGGTCCTCCGCTGCTCCCAACACATGTGTTGGCGTGACTCACCTTCCTGGCAAAACTCACTGTTAGGAAAAAGTCCATCTGTAAACAATGGTGAAATAAAAATCGTATTTAACTTCACATAGTCTATTGAGGCCAGCTCGAGGCAAAGTTCCTACTGCAGTACTGAACATCATGCTTGCAACCATTCTGAAGAGGCTGTAAACCCTGGCTTTCCCAACAGTTTCTTGGTTCTTGGTTTCTTTTTTTTTTTTTTTTTTTAATTTTACTTAAAGAGAAAAAAAGCAAAACAGAAAAAAGGGTAGAAATAATACAGAATTTCAAAAAAAATTAAGAAATCACTACTTGATAAATTACATATTGTCTTCTTAGAAATAGTTGTTCATGTTACAAAATTCAGGCATACAAAGTGAACAAACAGTGAGGCTGTAAACAGTTCTGTTCAACGGTCCAACAAAAACCTGGTAATATGGTTATCAGTCCCACACACTTAAACATACATGCTGTTATATCCTTTAGTGCATTTTCTTTTCCTCCTTTTGCTTTTTAAGTATATTATCTGTTTAGTTATATCGTGTTTCAGCTTGTTCAGTACCTTATTGATCTGTTTTGTTGTTGTTATTTCCTTTTTAATCATCTTATATAATTCTGTTGTTTTGTTTTTAGTTTCTCGTCATCCATGTCACATGGATCAGCGTTGGTGGAGTTGGGAGTTTTTGGAGGTATTTTGTTACCTTGTTTTCTCATGTTCTATTGTTTTATTTTTATTTAATTTTCATTAACTTGGAGGTAGTCATATACAACAAAACAGGATGGAATAAAGCCAATTGAGACACTATAGTGAAATTGGCACAGAACATCACAGCAGGTCACCAGGACAACAATAATAGGCACCATTGTATATCTCGTTATCTTCACAATAGTTGTTCTTCTATTAGGTACAGCAAAATCAAAAGAAATACACAACATTATGGAACACATCAAAACAGAATATTGAATAGAGCAACACCGTTAATCAGCACAAAGCAAAACGGCGATAAAAATATCTGCCTTCAGAGATAGAAGGAAAGTTCCCCCACTTGCTATACCACATATGGTCACCTCCCAGGAGTTAGCGGGGGGGGGGGGTATGGTATGTTTGATTCTAAGCCTGTGCCCCGGTAGGCAGCAGGCTGGTTACTAGTTGGCTCAGCGCCCTAAGTTTCAACATGGCGCGGATTTCAGGAAGCACCATTACTTCTTGTTTCCCTGCCCTGGGGTGGCCTCGGTGTGCCAGACCACAGTCACTTACCAGGGCGGCAGGCTGCTTACTCAGTTTCTTGGTTTCTCAGGCCTCACTTTTCTCATCTGTAAAATGCAGATTATAAGGTAACTAGTTCCAAGAATTTTCAAAGCATGTAATAGAAAAATCCATAAAAGCTCTCACCTATTTCATCCCAAACTCCGATACTGAGCCTAATAATGGCTTTGGGAAAATAAGGATAGTAAAGTTATCTGATGGAGTAATCTAAAAACTTGCTTACATGGCACATGAATGTCTGTGTCATTTACGAGCTGCAGAATCAGAAGGCTGCAATCTTTCTCTTCTGTAGATAATGTGTTTGCCCCATTGTTACCCTTGACAAATAGACTCCTACTTGCTACTTGCACTATAGTTAGTAAAATGCTCCACTTACCTTAAAATTTGTCACACAAGGGCCAATGCGTTGCCAGCACCTGGATAGTGGTTGTAGTGCCACGCAGGTTGTGTGTTCCGGCCACACTGAGCACCAAATATAGAGGCCTTCCTGGACCTTGTCCTGATCTGTGAAATTTATGTTTGTAACCCCATGGAAAAGGTACTGGAATTCTAGCAAATTAATCCCAATCAAGCACTTCTGGTGCAACCCATGGTGAGAATAAAGACACTAAGACATATTTATATTTATGGCGGGCCAAGGGGTCCTGAGTCCGGCCAGGATGGGGGTTCATCGAAATAAAGGCCTCGTCAGGGCCAATCTGGATTTCACTAATTCGTGAAGAAGAGAGTGGCTTGGTGCTGAGTGACTGTGAGATTAGGGGAATTAGGTGAGTATGGTGAGCTGGGCCATGGAGGAGGCCTGAAAGTACCTCTGCAGTGTGCAGAGAGAAGGATGTGCAGAAAGGCCCATCTGCACCTCACAACTGAGACAGCGCTTCCTGTTTAGGGGGCGGTGCTTCATCTCCTCTGCCCAGGGAAGTCAGCCTCCTAGCTCAAGGCTGGAGCCCAGCTGAAAGCCCTAGAGCCAGGGCTTTTCTTCTTGCCTGGCTCAACCATGTTTCAGTGGGAGTCGCGGGGTGGGGAAACAGGACCTCGGACTGTGGCCTAGCTTCAAAGATTAGGCAGCAGCACCTCGGCCGGCCCTATTTACATTGCTCAGAGCCAACTGAAGGGTAAAGGAAATGGCCCGGCCAGCTGTGTGCATATCAGTACATGGAAATAGGGCCAGGTTTAGCCAGAGTGGAGGTGATTAATTGCTCTTTGTGCAGGGCAGTCATCCAGGTGGTCCTCCGCACACATCAGCAATGCTATTTCTGTAGTGAACACCGACTTCTCGGGTGGGGTAACCCACAGGACCACCCTGTGTTCGGCCAGGGCTTCACCCCTGGTCTCCTCCTTCAGGTCCAGGCATTTCCAACAACCGTAACAGGAATTTGCCTGTCTGAGGAGAAACCTGGCTCTGACTGGAAACATTCTTAGTGAACGCTGCAGAACCAGAACGAGGCCCCGAATCCGTCAGGCTGTCTGTCTCTCCCGGAGCCCTGCTTCCAGCACTCACCTCCCGCCTCTGGAGCAGGCTCCAGGATGGCGCTGGACTGCGCACCGGCAGCCCGGGTTTCCTTCTCTTAGCAGTTATCAGCTACTGTCGCTCGGCATGGGGAAGTTCTGGATTTTGTGTTCTCCTGAAAACAGCTGCTTTTCAGGAAAGAAGACACGGAAGCATAGGGAGAGGGAAGCAGCAGGGCCGAGGGGGCCTCTAAGGCTTGCACTGAGATGGGCATCTGAACCCCGGAAGAAGGGACGAAGTTGGTAGTGTTTACCACACACTCTGCTGGGTCCTTTAATAGGGAAACATCAGCCATTATTTGTTAAATAGTAGCATTCCTCAGGTACTGCACTGTGTGTACTTTTTCAGTTCATTTTCAGAGCAGTTACATAGGCTTGTGGACAGCTGTCTGCATCTAAGGGAGGACATGCCGGCCGGGACGCCGAGTCATTGCTCCAAGGCGCTCCGGGTGTGGCTGGAGCTCGGCCGCGCGGCTCAGGGGGTCTGCGTGGTCTTTTCCACGTGCACAGCCCCCCTCCAGGGAGCGTCCTGCGGCTCCTGGTCCTCTGTGAACGCCCAGCTTTGCCGGAGTTCCAGCTCAGGCGGGTCCACGGCAGGCGCGGAGGTGCAGGAGCTGGGGAGCTGGGCGTGCATGCACTGCTCCAGGACTGCAGACCCAGCGAGCAGGGCAGGAGAGCAGGGGCGCTGGGAGTCTTCGGGTTCGGGGACCCCAGCCACCGCGAGTCTGCCTCCGTGGCCTCTGCTTAACGGTGCGGGGGTGGGTGTCGATGCAGCAGCCATAGACCGTCGTCTGCGTCGTTTGGGAGCCTGACTGGGCTTCTAGTACCTGCTGATTTCCATTAATGCTCTTTAGAAAAATAATTGTGTGACAGCCCTGTTGGCGTTAAATATAAATCGTTGGTTTGGCTAAAATATAACATTCAAAGTGTGCAGATGTGCAGGGTGTCAATCTTTTTTCTCGTTTTTCCCCCCTTTTCCTTCTCCTTCTCCTTTTTCTTTTCCTTTTCCTTGAAGCCCGCAGATGCCACAGTGCCCCGCAGAGGGAGCCGCACGCGCGTCTCCCGCTTGGCTGGCAGGCGGCGCCAGGCTGCAACGACGCCGAGCCATCAGTCACGGATTAGGGCTGCGAGGGGTGCCCCAGTTTAATCTCATTTTTGAATAAATTAGTATTATTAGTTTTGACGAATTAATGGTATTAAACATGCAAGGTTAGTGTGAATTATGTCTACATCCACCTCTTCCTGGATGCGCCTGTTTGTGTGCGAGACACGCGCTGCACCAATGCAGTGGGAGCCTCTCCGGTTCCCATTTTCTAAACTGCTCCTCACAAGTCTTACAAACACGGCCTAACATTCCTGCAGACAAGGTTTTGCTTTTCACTAAAATCGGTACTTGAGCCCATATTGAAGAGAACTACGTAATTCACCTCTCGGAAGACATAACTTTGTGGTACCTCTTTATAAATGTAACCGCAAGTATTCTTCGTCATCCAAGAAAACTCTCTTTTCAGACAGCTTTGAACGTCCCTACACTCCTTTTCCCCTTCCATTAAAAATATAAGTGCTAAAACACCCATTTTTGTGGCATTAGAAGGAGTGGGAGGGGCGTCATGTGCCAGTGTGCAGTTTTCCAATCTAAGGTTTTCCCTAATGCAACATGAAATGCATATTGCTAGAGTCCTGCACCAGCAAGACTAAACTTCAGGCCTGTGGCTGCTGCTGAGGGCGCTGATCAAGTGTGAAGGAGCCTGGGCTGGGGATTTAGCTCAGTGGCTTAAGTGCCTGCCTGGCAAGCCCAAGGTCGTGAGTTCGATCCCCAGTACCAAAAACAACAGTGTAAAGGATCCTAAGGATTTTTCCTGAATAACACTTGGAACTGCGGTTCATTTAAAGAGCCTGGAAGGTTGGATAAGTGGTAGTGTGGATTGAATATACGGCACTAGCGCAAGTTACTGTCTACCAGGCATTGTGCTTGCCAGTGGGGCTCAAAACTTCTTATGTCTCATTGGCTTGTATTTGGCCCTGATCACAGCACAGGAGAATGGAATGATCCCATAGTTCTGCAAGTGACAGTCTACCTTTCTTCACACATTGCCTTAGTTTCTTTCCTCATTGCTGGAACAAAGTACCCAGCACCATGACCTAAAGGAGAAGTCTACTTTGATTCACATTTTAGAAGTTTCAGTCCATGGTTGACAGTATCGGACAGGAAACTGCATGAGAGAGACCCTTCCAGGTCACTGCCCCAGTGACTGTCACCCAACAGCAAGTACCTATGTCACCTCCATGATTCAATCACCTTCCAAAAGTCCTACTTTGAGTCCCCGAGGCTCTTGTGGGACACCCAGATACAAACCATAACAGCATCTCAGTCTTAGCCTAAACAAAATCTAAATTTTTAAGCAGGCAATAAACATGACAGTTGTCATATGCCATAATGAATGTGTATCTCACTGTCCTAGATTAAAAGTCTGTATTCTGGTTTCTCTTCAGATCATATAAATCTTTTACCTTTTAGAAGACCAAGCTGGGAACTTCACAAAGTAAAAAGTATTACTTAGCTCCAGTTTGGAGACGGACAACCCAAACAGGATGGCACTGGCCCCGGTGAAGGCCTCATGGAGAAAGGCAAGTGGTAGGGAGGCAAGTGAGAGGAGACCTCCCGGGTCTGCGTACGGAGCCAGGGATGCTGGGGTGGGGCTGGGCTTCCCTAACAAGCTTTTACAACGATGCTCTTGCAGAACTAACCCTGGTTCCACAACTCCTTCCAAGGGCAACGCCTTCAGCAGCCTAATTGCTTCCTCCTCTTACACTGTCACACTGGGGGCTGAGTTTCCAACACATGATTCCTTGATGGACAGTCATACTCTATCTAGACCGAAGCAATGTCCTAACAATTATATATTTTAACATATAAATCAGAATTCAAAGTTGTTGAGTATTTTTCCATCTTATTCTTATTAAATATTTGGACTTGCAGATCATCTGAATTTGAACTGGTCTTCCCTAGCCAGACTTTACAACTTTTTCCCCAGTGTAACTCCTCATTTCAGTTAGTTAATTTCATAGCCCGCTCAGTGTTTCCAGATGTTTGCATTCCCCGCTTACCAAATTCCCTAACAAGCAGTTTTATTCAGTGCTCACTACAGGGTGAAGGAGCCGCGTTCTACCTCTGAGTTGGGTCCTGATCTGGTTCCCTGATCAGACCTATGGGCTCTCCGTTTTCTACTCCACTACACTTTATATGGCCTTCCTTTATAGCAATATTTAGGTTCCCTGTATTATGAAAAAAGTAGGAGACACGCTGCTCCCACTTAGAGAAGGAATTTTGACTGTGTGCTCATGATGAATGAGACTTTATACCATAAGAAAGTTCTACACAGGAAGGGACCTCTAAGTGTAATGGTTAATTTTATGTGTCAACTGGACTGGGTCACAGGGTGCCCAGATATCTGGGCAAACAATACCCTGAGTATTTCTGTGAGGGAGTTGTTGGACACGTTTAACACTTGAATCAGCAGACTGCCTACAGTGGATGGCTTCCACTGGTACAAACAGGACTTATGGAATCATTTGCAGGCCTGAACACAGCAAAAAGGCTGAGTCCTGTCTAAATGCCTTAGAACCAGGCATCGGCCTTTTTCCTGCCTTCAGCCTTTTTCCTGTCTTCCAACATAAAGAGCCGGAAATACTGGCTCTTCCTGGGTGTTGAGCCTGCTGACCCTCAGACCGGAGCTGCAGCATCACTGTCCTGGTGTCCATCTCCCTAACCCACCTGCAGACCACTGGACTCGCCAGCCTTCATAATTGATGAATGGTTTTCACATCTATGCACGTACTCATATACACATGCATACACACCCAACAGATAGGTAGGTAGGTAGGTAGGGTGATGATGGGTGGAGATAGATGGGTAGATAGGTAGTTACACAGATAGATAGAACAGTGTTTGAGTAGGTTCTAATCGTAGGACAGGGTTCCATTTTTCTGGAGAACTCTGATTAGCACAGAGGTTTTCCATTCAACCTCTTCAGGAACCCCCAGAGTCAGAAGTCATTGGTTCTAGAATACGCTTCCCTCCACTCCCCATAGGTGCCCAAATCTTCACATGCTTACGTCTCTTACAGAAAATGGTGAAGTATTTGCATGTAATCTACACAAATTCTCCCAAACACTTCAAGTCATTTCTAGATTAAGTACAATGCCTAACACAATGCAAATAGTTGCTCCACTGCATGGTTTAGGGAATAGAAACAAGAAAAACAGTCTCTGTATATTCAGCATAGAGGCAGTTTCTTTTTTCACCCAAAGAAATTGCCTCTGTGTGAAACATAAATGCCCTCACTCGCTCCCTCATTGCCAACACGGAATCTAGGAGATGCTGCCCCAGAGGCGATGCCAGTAGGCAGTCACAAAGGGCCACCCTTCATCTGAGGGTAGAGGAATGTCACTGACTCTGTGAGCATTTTCCTTAGGAGTGTGACTTTTAGGCACTTTCCCCCATTATTCCTGAATCGTAATGTAGTTGCCATCCCGGCAGATTTTGATTTCATTGGCCCTTTAGAGTGGAGACGCCTATGGGTTATATCTGGTCTTTCTCCAAAATCCTATTTAACTCAGTCTTTCTGTTCAATGTAGTTCGTACCTCCTGCAAAAAGGAGAGCTCTGGGCTGGCTCTCCACCCACTGGCCTGGGATCTTGGGTGAATTTGCCCATCTACCCACCGGAAAGCTGTGATCTCTTGCACTCATGCTCTGTCTGAAGAGCAAACACCCCACCGCACAGCCTTTCCTGCCTGGAGTGCTAGTCTGCTAACAACCCCGCACAACAATGGTTGCACAGTAAACACAGGCAGCTATTTCTCTCCACAGCTCCGTGTGTGTGTGTGTGCGCGCGCGCGCACTCATACATATGTGTATGTTTCCCATTGCTGCTTTCAAACTTGGGCTTTGCAACTCTTAAACAGCTTTTTAATTCTCTCAAGATTTTGAGGTTTCTTTTTGTACCAGTATAGTTGGTACCACCCCTGCCAACCCCAAGCAGGTCCTAATCCCCCGCAGTAATTAGCTCTAACTGATGTTTAAGTGCTTAATTCTTTTTTTTTTTTTTTCAGTTCTGTTTGTTGTGCCCATGACACTAATTCATGGTTAGGTTAGAATGATGGCAGCCACAATTGTTTAAGTTGCTATGAAATTTATAAACTTTTAGAGATTTTATTTGGGGGAAGAAAAAACCCTAAAGTGGGTTGTTATTTTTTATTATTATTTTTGTTTAAAAATTCTCCCAGGATTTTCTCTCTACACTTTAGCTCATTGCAGGTATTTTAGGAACAACTAACAGTGAACTTCTCTGTGTAAACTGCCCTGAGCTGTTCTTTAAGTTAATTATCACTTCTTTAGGTTCTGTGAATGGCTGTTCAATGACACTGTCAGCAAGTGGAATGAACCAAATTACTTTAATTATGGAGTAATTGCACAGAGTGATGGTAATTAAATCTTGATCAGTTTAAGTGAGTGAATTAATTGCTCTAACTTGGAATGCACGCCACAGCAAGAGGAATTGTTTTGTAGTTTAATTAACACCAGACACTAAAGTCTTATCATATCTAAAATGTAGACAATTAATGAGTTTGATATTATTCTCACCTTCATAAGAACTAGGACAGAATACATGCTGAGAAAGGTAGTGTGCTGAAGGAATGATAGAAAACTTAATATTCTTGTCACTTAGATGGATATATTGGTTGCAATCTCTGCTTTGCCTTCTGGAGAAATGTGCAAATAGAAATATTTCCATATAATTAGCTTCTGGCCCCATTTCATTTCAGTATTCCCTAATCTATGCAGCAGTACACATTTCAAAATTTGTTAATGTTTTAAATTTCTCTAATCTGAACTTCATTGTGAATCTATCCATCATTCACTTCTTTTTCATTTGGGAGGGTTTGGCCTTTATGCAGGTGGACTTGGGGTCATCGTGAAACTTGATTAGCCACCATTTATTGGAAAGAGCTTTCTGTGTGCCTGTTATTACCCAGTTCCTGGTGCCAGGAAATGCTTTATGTTTTTAGAGCAACTTCCTCGCCTAGACCAGTAGTGTTCCCCTTTCATTATGCATTGGAATCACTTAGGAAACTTAAAAAATTCACCAGTTTCTAGGCTCCACTGTAGCATGTAAGGGGGTGGGATACAGGCCTGGTATGTTTAAAAAACAACAACAAAAAAAAAACCCTTAGGTAACTCTAGTGCTCATCAGAAATTCAAAACCATGTCTTTAGATATTCTACCCATCCCATTCTGTCAATTCTCAAAGGAAGACAGTATCCCAAATCTCCAGGCAGGAGCCCTCTGATTGTCAGGACAGTCTAAGAACTGAGACCTAGGCCCAATCCTCTGACCCCTCTGTTGCTTCTCTCTAGTAAGAGCCAATGCTTCATAAATACATCACACCACACTCAAGAATAAATTGAGTAGAAGGAAAGGAAATCAGGGCCTATTTAGCAATCTTACACATTTCCTCCAAGAAAAAAATGTGTCCTGTTAAGCCCCAGGACTGTTAATATGAGTGCAGTGGGCTTCAGGGCCATTTCTTGAGTGTCATTGGGTAGGATGATTAAGCAGATTTATTATTCGTATCACCTGATACGAATAATAAAGCTGCTTTTCAAGGTCAGGCAGTGCCAAAGCCAGAACTTGACTCTGCTCCTGTCTAGTGCTGAGCCTGTACATGACAGGCTACAGCTCAACCCAAGACAATGGCTAGGTTCTTGGAAGTGCTCACGTGTAACCCGACAAGTGAGGAATCTGGAAAAAGATGCACATTTTCTGTGTGGAGTGAAGGCAGGGGGTGATGGTAATGATAGGTCCCGCAAGGCAGTGGCGCTTTTGTGCTGAGAAACATGTTTGGGAAACTGTGTGGCCTTGCTCTGGTGGGTATATGATAAGGGGAGAAATGTATTAAAGCAAACCGACTCAGCATTGGCCAGCCGCTCCCTGCAAGCTGAAAAGACAGCTGTGTTTAGTTTGTTGTTTCCAAAGGGATGAACAGGAGCAGCTCAGTAATGGAGTTGGGAGGCAGGATTTGGGGTGCTGCTGGGTGGTACCAAGAAGCATTTATATAACTGAGGAAAACTACTTTAACATTATAGTTTCCTTTTCCTCCAGAAATAAAATCCAGTGTTTACTAAGCTTCTGCCTAGACAAATATAAATGCCAAGTAACAGAATTACAATTATTAATCTTACAGCCATAAGACTGAAATTTTACTCACTTGGGGGGAAAAATTACAAAGATATTCCAAAATCTTTCCTTTTAGTGTCTTTTGGGGGGGGTGCAGTCTTGCCCAAATCACTTAATTGTAATTTGTGACAGCACATTTATGTAAATAGCTTTGCACAGAGCACTTCTTAGTGTTACTTCTGTTCCACTTAGCACAGATGTTTAAAAGAGCACATATCGGTTTGAGAGCAGTATTTCATAAAATTCACGACTTATTTACTCAGTACATCTACAAGTCTCTCCCACAGATTAATTTTTTTCTGAAACGGTTTTTTAAGCCAAATGAAGCCCTCAGAAAGTGAGGATTCTATTAGTTCATGACCTTGTGCTTTAGTGGAAAAAACTGGCTTTACAACCCATAAATGTGTTAATGTGGGGATAGAACCTTTATCCTTCCACGAAGCCTTCCAATCAACAGAATGGATTAGGCCCTGCATAATCTGACATTAGTATTAAAGCAAATATTTAAAACACATGTGGACCCATTACTGACACATTAGGTATGGAGCTTTAGTCCTTGGTATTAGGGCATAGCTTCATCCCCAACCACTTTGCGGAGGCCACTGCTACATGCAACGTTAGGTAGGGAACGCAGACTATGTCTTTGGTCACTTTTTCAATTAGTGGCAGAGGAAAGACTTGATGGTCATTTAAGAACTGATGAGTGGGACAGCGTATTAAAACCAGGGGACCGGAAGCACACTTTGCCTTATTGCCGTTTCCTGGGACCAGCTGCTGTGCTGAAGAAGCAGCGGCTAAGAGCAAACCGCACACCAGTGTTCTGATTTCACAGCTGAGCAACACTGTAACTAGCAAAAGGCACGACGGACCTTTAAAACCACAGGCCGGCCCAGTGATCGAACACCCAAAGCAGCATCGCATACGGCCGCAGTTCAGGCCCCTCTCAGTACCCCTCGGGTACTCAAGTCCCTCACATAAAATGGCATAGTAGTCACACATATTGTGTGCACACCCTCCCATATACTTTACTTAAATCATCTCTAGGTGACTAATAATATGTAATACAAGTAAGTGCTATGTGAGTGTTTTGTATTGTTTTGGGAATAATTATAAGAAAAAGTCTGTACATGTTTGGTACAAGTGGAATTCTTTTTAAATCAATAATTGATCAAGTCTAAGAATACAGAGGGCCTGTTTTGATTGTTTTTGAAAATAAAAATTTGCTCATTTTAAAATGTGTCTGTCTTGTTTCCACTCACCTGGGTTTTTTCAGAACCTATTACTCAATGACTCTTCCCAATATCCATCAGCTGCCGTTTGTTTTCACTCTAACATTCTGCCAGCCCCACAGCGTCACAGGGCAGTTGCCACCGGGCCAGCCCCTGCCCTCACGGGTCTTACAATTTATGTAGGAATATTAAAAGGGAGGGATGGCATGCTAGGAAAACAACAGGAAGGTGCCCACGCAGCCACTGTTCAGTGCCAAGGTGTCAATAAATGCCGGAGACGGAGACGGGGCATGTGCTCTCAGCTGTGATAGACGGGGGTAGGGACCTGCCTGAAATCCTCAGGAAGTGGCCATTAATCTGGCTCAGGGAAGATGATAAGGACGGTGGAGAGCTGGTAAACACCAGCTCCCGGGGTGCGGAAGCCGATGGGTGGCATTTGTCAGTGCCCACAAACATTCCCAACCTGGCTGATTTAAAATCATCAGATTCTCCGATTCTTAACGTCAAGTGGGACAGACGCTGGCAATCGTCTCAGAGCCAGCACAGGCTGCCTGCAGCCCTGCTGAGTAGGACCCTGGTGGGCACTGAAGTTGCAGCCACCTTAGCAAGCATCTTCCTGAAAGAAAAGGTGGGGGTTTAAGTGCCCTCAGAAATAAGACAGCACCTACTTCTCCCCTTTCCTCTCCAACCCCACTTTAGAGCGCGGTCCTAGTTGCAAGGCAAACGCCTTTGAGAGCTACACTGAGGACCTCTCCAGGGACGAGTGGAAGTAGTGACCGAGCCAGCAATGCTTTGCAACGGTCTCCCAGTGCCAGTCTCTCCTTGCTCTATTTACCCTTCTTTTTGAGCATCTCTTATGAGAAGAAGACACATTTCCAAGACGATGGACTCAGATTAGAAGTAGAGGCTGTTTCCCCCAAACAGATCAAAGTTACGCAGAAGCCCCAAATTAGAGTGAATTTAAACTTGGTAGAACTTGCCTGATCTGCTGTCTCTTGGCTATATATTTGAAGTGTGCAGTGGGGATCCCACGTCCTGATCTCATCACTCAGGAAATGTTAAAATGCCTCTGGTGATTCTGACTTTAGTCAGCATGACCAAACAGAGGCTTCAAAATGAAAGCAACTGCAAATCTCATGTGTGAGATCAGAGCTCTGGGGAGGACAATAAGTGACTACAGCTTTTGAATCTGTTACCCCCAAAAGAATGTCACTTAAATATTTCCAGCAAGTTTACAGCTTCAAGTTCATAGCTGAGGAGGGAGAAGGGAAGTTGCTCATTCATTCATTCATTCATTCACTCAACTGTATAAGAATTAAAATAGACCTTGATCTTTCTCGCTTTAACCCTTGCCTCCTTTTCCCCCTTTCTTTTCTCTCCCTTTTTGCTGCCTCTCCCTCTAGCAAACTCTAATTAACAAACAACCCTTATACTTACGTTGGAAATAACTCTTCCAACGATTTCCGTAAAAACCCAAATGCAAATTTTAAAGCCATTAATAAAGAAAATCACAGCCTGGATCAGACCACAAGAATATACATCCTCTCTTTTCAGTCTTTATGACCCTGATATTGCTTCATCTTGGAGACTTCTGGGTCTTTGAATCCAGAGTTGCACCATGGTGAATAAATACTCTTGAACTACTTATTTTTCTGTGATGCAACAAACATTTATTGACCATCGCCTTTGTCTAAACACTAATCAATGGGTGCATCCATGACCAGAAAGAAGGAAAGACCCAGGCCCTCTGAGAGTCTACTCCAGCCATCCCTGGGTCCGCGGGCTGGATGAATTTAGGCCGGATAGCAGGTGTGTGGAGGTCAGCCACAGAGGGAAGGCTGAAGGCCAAATTCTCTGTGCTATTTATGTCCACAATCTGCTCTTTGACTTCTCCTATTGTGGTACTGACCCAGCCTTTACCAAACACTGCGCTTTCCAGAAAAGACTCCCAGAAATCATGAGGTTTTAGGAATGGCATGAGGCAGGAAATTAAAAATGCAAATCTTAATTTATTTGACAGAAACAACAGGGAAGTCAAACACTTAAGACAGAAAGATCACTGATTTCTCAGCGTGTAAATAGCAAGTGCCCAGCTCACAGAATCGCTAGGGCGACAGCCTGGGTACACCGGGATCCTCTGTCAAGGGCTGGACCCACCGAGCGCTGCAATGATGAAGAATGGACTGGACCGGCCTTGGCTGCCTTCACTCTTTTTAATTTTCTCCCTGCCCTGTACCCATTTTGTCTGTGTCTGATCTGATCAGATCATCCTCCCCTCCCCGCCGCAGTGCTGCCTTTCTCTCCACCATTTCTGCAGCTCTCTCACGCAGCACCAGCGTCCTCTGTGTCCCCCTGAAGCAGCACACTCCACGCTGCCGCTGTTTGTCACTGGTAGCGGAGATGATGCAGGTGACCTGTTCAGGCCAGGACCCCTCTGAGGCCTCCTCCTATTGGCACAGGGTAGAAAGTCTGTGCCCCGCACAGGCCAGGCTGTGCTCTGTGAAGAGAAGACCCAGCTGGGTCCAGCGGGGTCCACCAGGTGTCCCTAGGAGGAAAGAAGGAAGTGAGGTTGGCAGGCACGGTCTGTGAGCATCATTTCATGACTCAGGGGCAGGCTGGCTCCGAGTACAAGCTGTAGGCTTAGATCCGGGTCAGGGGGAAGAAAAGGAGTAAAGAGAAACTAACTTGGGGAGACCCTGGGCCCCAGCTGCACTGCTGAAATCTCCAGTAACAGACTCTGGGCACATGTCACAGAGTGTGGTCTACAAACAGTGCTAGGAGGACTGGGGAGATGCAATGGGATGATGGGGGAAACAGTGAGTGTCAGGAGTCCCATTTACTTGGGAGGCTGAGGCAGGAGAATCACAAGCTTGAGTCCAGCATGGAACTTAGTGAGAACTTGTCTCAAAATTAAATGGGCTGGTGGTCTGGGTATGTAGGTCAGTGGTAGAGCATCTCTGGGTTATATTTGGGAGGAGACAGAAAGAAGGTGAAGAAGGAAGGAAGGA
>PVJX010023957.1:0-20738 GCA_004027295.1 Dolichotis patagonum | reverse complement strand
TCTACTAAATTCCACTGTCTGACACTCCTAGCTGTGACAACCAAAAGGGTCTCCAGACCCCTAAGCCTCAACCCAGGGAGATGTCAACCATGGACAGCTACCCTGCCCTGGGCTGCCCTGGGCTGAGGGCCCCTGGAGTGTTGTGGGTGGGCAGTGAGGTGGGGGGACTGGTCTGGTGGACAGTAGGGTGCACTAGAGGCTGGTCAAAGTTAGGACTGGGAGCCGTAGTATTTTGTGGGTATGCTGCTTTTCTCTTTCAACCCAGGGACTGGTTTTTGTTTTCTGCTTGTCTCATTCCCTGAGACCTGGTAGGAGATAGAAACCCAGGGCTGAAGAAACTGAGTAAGGCCACGGAAGTAAAAATTCCCCAGGTGACTTGGACATTCAAGGCTTCATTTATGGAAAAGCCAATATGCCCAAATGCATGCTGTCAGTGGGGAATGAGGTCTGAAAGTTAGACCATAAAGGGTTGATGCGCTAGGCAAGGTGACACCCTCCTGGAATCCCAGGACTCAGGAGACTGAGGCAGAAGGGTTGCCTTGAGTTGGAGACCAGTCTGGGCTACATAGTGAGTTCAAGACCAGCCCAAATTACATACAGAGGAAGACTTTGTCTCAAAAGAGAAAACAAAACAAAACAAAACAAAGTGCAACACCCCCAACACACACACACACACACACACACACACACAGTCACGATACTAGAGCCATCTTGCTTCTCTTACAGCCTGATTAGAAAGGAGTGAGAGGAAGGTAAGGTCAGTCTCCTGGCGGGTTGGGGTGGAAGGGGCTCCCCAGCTTGCCCTGGTCTCAGATGGTTGCAATGGTGAGAAA
Organism: Dolichotis patagonum; assembly: GCA_004027295.1. Taxonomy (NCBI): domain Eukaryota; kingdom Metazoa; phylum Chordata; class Mammalia; order Rodentia; family Caviidae; genus Dolichotis; species Dolichotis patagonum. The sequence continues at coordinate 19,905 of PVJX010023957.1, read as the reverse complement.
TCTCAGGAATTATATCAATATAATGATTTCTACTGCTTTTTTTAAATTAAAGTTTGTGTACTCACTTTTTTTTGGTATAAGGTCTTATTATATAGTTCAAGTTGAACTTGAACTCACTGTATAGTCCAGGCTGGCCTCAAACTCACAGCAATCCTCCTGCCTCAGCCTCCTGAGTGCTAGAATTACAAGTTTTCACTACCATGCCTGGCCTGTATGCTTTCTAATATAGTATTAAAACATTAAAAACAAACCAAACCTATCTCCAGACATTGACAAACGTCCCCAGAAGGGCCATGCCATTCCCAGACGAGAACAGCTGTGCCAGCAGCTCTTCTCAATGCCAGAATGCACTGCTGCTGACTTTCCTATAAGCTTGCTCCGATATCTTTTATTCTTCCTTGGCACAGTTCTTCTCTGTAGTTGTCCCACTCCTTTTTTGCCTTTTAAGTTGAACCAGGCTTGCTGTCCTCTTTTTATTTTCTTCAACCTCGATCAATTTGATTCCCCTTTAAGAATAAAGTTTGCATTCTGATTAAAAACCCAATGCATAGCCATATGAGAGAATGACTGAATAAGATAATATATACATATTGGATTTGTATTTCAGAGTATAGATGACAAATATTATGCCTGTTAACAGTGGGCTAGCATGAGCGTTCAGGGTTTGTGGCTTTTACACCCATGGATTCCACCAGCCTCAGACTGAAAAGATTTGTTTTTAAATTATGTCAATAATGGACAGGTATAGACTTTTTCTTGTCACTAACCCCCAAACAATACAGTATAACAACTATTTATATAATGTTCATATTGTATTAGGTACTATAAATAATCTAGCAATGATTTAAAGTATGCAAGAGGGTAGGTGTGTGTTATATGCAAACACTACTCCATTTTGTGTAGGGAATTTGAGCCTTTGTGGGTCTTGGCATCCTGAGGGCCGAGGACCCTGTAGACACTGAGGGATGCCTACACGTACTATTCTTACCGTTCTTGAAGACCAGCCAGGTGATACTTGCCACTTACTGCATGTACACTATAAGCCTTTGAGCATCTGACCTTATCTGCTTTGTCCTACATAGAGTGAGATATTGAAAGGGGCTTTTCTAGACATCTTGAACTTTTAAATAAAGCATCCAAATCTGAGAGCAATAGATGCTAAGTAACCCAATATTTTAAACTGGAGCTAGTAAAAACATCCATGCAAGATGGATTAAAAAGTTACTAAAGTGGTCTTTCACCAGACCACCAGAGAAAAACACCTTGAAAGAGGAAAGATTTATATTGGTTCATAGTTTCAAGGGTTCCCGTCCAGTGAGCTCCACTGCTCTTAGGTCTGTGTCAGGTTGTGGTGGAGGAAAGAGGCTCCCTCTACTGCAGCCAGGGAGGAGAGAGAGAGGAAGGAGCTGGAGACGAAATGCGTCCTTCAAAGGCATGTCCCCAGTGACCTACTTCCTCCCCCTGGGTCCCACCTCCTTGAGTTTCTACCCCCTGTTCAGCAGTGCTATTAGGTGGGAACCAAGCTTTCAACGCATGATATTTAAATAAAATACGTACCCTAATAACTTGGTCTCTTTTCTATTTCTCTTTCTTTCTGCTCTTACTCTGAAAGATGCAGAGGTGGGCTAAAGAACAATGCAAGGGCAAGAGAGAATGAAATGACAGCAGGTGTCTGAACCATGGATCAAATTTGACCTGGTGGAAGCAGAAAGAGTGGGGGTGGGGAGTAGCTTTTGTTTTCAGATTGAATTAGGCTTTTAAATATTTGGAAGTGAGGCCTGTTCTTACGATGCAAGGTATCTGGAAAGACGCTCAACTGCCTGGAACACTTGGCTGACATAATGAAGGAACAAGGCAGAGGCTGGAGAAAAGTGAAAGTATTTCCTGTTTATTCCTCTTCAAATTTCAGAGGTTAACAAGCTGGCTGAAGGTGCAAAACTCTGTGCAGTGTGATTATTGACTCATGAGACAGGTTAAGTTGACTGCACAAGTTCACATGCGTGGAAAGTGGAAGTCATGACCCTCTGTCTCAGCCACCCACTCAAAAGAGGGCAAGGTTTGAGGCTATTATTTTAAAACAAGGTAAAATTTAGAAAAGAGTACAGGTGAGAGATTGCAGACAGCTATGTGTGAAGTCTTGGGACACAGTACCAAGAAGGCCTAAATGCAGAGGACAATTTGAAATGAAGTCAATCAAGAAGTTAGGTTTTTGAAGTCCATTGAAGTCCGGGGAGTGAAGGCTGCATCTGACCATCCTAACAGAACTGTGAGTCAGCAGAGGAGATCATGAAAGTATTTCATGAAGATCACTTTGGTAGAGGTGGGGGGGGGCTCGATACAGAAATCAGACCCTCTCAGTAGCTGGGGTGTGAGACATAATGAGGGCTGGATCCATACACAACAAAAACTGACAGAACATAATGATAGAATAAAAAGGGAGGGCTAAATAGTAGGTTACTAAAGAAAAAGGGCTGTTTGGGGCTGACCCTCCCCTACTGAGGCAAATGGCTTGAAGGACAACCTGTCAGTCATGGCCGCTGTTAAGAGCCCAGGATTACACAGGAAAGGAGACTGGTCTAGTTTAGCTTGGCTTTTCTCCTGTGCTTGCTCCTGAATGGTGTCGCAGTGTGAACGCTGAGCACACAGCTCAGGCAATTCACAGGGATCTGCGCAGAGTAACCAGCTGGCTGCCAAGACACCTTGCAAGGTGACATTCACTGCAGTGAACTGGACACGGGGAGGAATGTGGTGTCAACCCTGCTGGCAGGATGTTTTTCCCTCCCCCTTTTCCTTTTCCTGGGGCATGGCACATGCCCAGCTAGCTCCCCTTAGGGTCAGTCATACACTAAGCAAGGGTGAGAGAAAGGGAGCTTTTGTCCTGCCAGATCTCCCCCCCCCCCCACCAGGGACTAGAAGCTCTGTAGCTCCATCCCTGGGAGGAAAAAAAGAGAAGAGCAGATGGAATGGAAGGATTGACAAAGCAGACCTGAAGCTGAGGAGGGGAGGAGGGGAGGAGCTAGATCAGAGAGCCAAGGGCATAGCAGCTTAAAAGACTACGGAGAGCAAGGAACTGCGCACTTCAGGTCCTGGGGAGGAGCTTCCTAGGGCCCTGAGAAAGAGGTGGCAGTGTGGGTGGCCGCGGGAGTTAGAACAAAGGCCAGGCCGGGCGGGGGTGGAGATGAGTAGGGTAGACACTGCGGGATTAGAGCAGATGGTTTGAGCAGGAAGCTACTGTTCTGAACATCCTTCTGGACGTGTCAGCGCCTGAGACTGATCAGCTTGGGTCTGTCTGCACCGGGAGAGAAACTCTGCTTTTCAGGAGCCGTAACCAAAGCCACAGAAATGCAAATATAAGCAGAATGCCCATGTACTGATTTTATGGTGAGAAAGACAGCTGTCCAAGCACAGTGGAGCTACCTCCCTGCACCTCAGGCACGAGGGAAGCAAAGTGTGCCAGGAGGTTACGGAGGAGCCCACAACCAAAGCAGAGCTGGTTTGCTGCACTGGCTCCAGGGATGCATCCCCTGGGCAGGGTTTCAACAGATCCAACAGTTTTGCAGCTTGAATTTTCTGCCATTTATTATCCGGGCCACTGAAAACCACCGGCGTCCAGTGTGGATGCGGCGGAGGAGCCAGACAGGGACAGACTTTCATATTCAGATTTCCAGTTGTTACCCTAGGCTTTCCAGAATCAAAGCCTCAAGAACGAGGCCCTAGAATCAGCATTTTAAGTAGACTCCGCACAAAATTTATGAAGGCTAAATGCAGTTTTAGGCTAGCCATTTATTTTCTTTTTAGTTTTGCTTCGAAGTGCACATTTAACTGATTAGGTTTATCCAATTCAAGTTACAATATTAGAACTGGAAAATCAATAGTTTGTTGTCCCCTCACCCCTTTTTAGGTTTGAGTTCATTAAGTGATCCACATAAAAACGCAAGTGAGAGTTAAAGTGTTGGTTTCCTTACTGCTGTCTGGTCAGGCTTAGGTGGACAAGTGGGCCGGGACTCTCAGCTCTGTCCATTGGGCTCTTGGGAGCCTGAAGCTGGAGAGTGGGGAGGGGCCGCCTCTGTAGGACAGGACAGGTGGGTTAGGAACCCACAGGCAGGTCTAGAGGAGGTAGGAAATAAGGGTCTGAGTGGTGCTTAGAACATGCGGAGCCCTGCCTGACAGACAGATGGGAGCTTTTGAATCCTTCTTTCTCCTTAGTCCCCAAGAGTAGAGATGTTGGTAGAAATTTCCCTGTAGAACACATTGAAATTCTACTTCCTTGGAATATTCTAAACTGGCATCGGCCTGACTTCTCTGTGAGTTTGGTCTTGCGTAGCCAGTGCCATTATTGACTGAGTTCTTTCTAGCTCAGTTTTTCCCACTGTGTACAGTGAGGACTTCTGTCTCCTCTTGTTTCCAAGGAATCATGTCTAGGTTCTGACCTCTTAGCCAAATTTAGGCCGACCACTAGTAACGGAGTGAGGGAGTTAGGCAGGGGCCGGGCCCTGATCTCAATCATTTCTTATGATTACTTCTGAAGCTACCTTCCAATGGCAGAGATTTGGAGAATGACCTTCAGTCAAGGGATGGGACCCAGTTGTGTGCACACTTGCTAGAGTCTCCACAAAGCTCTCTCAGTAGTTCCATAAGTGTTCATGTTGAGTCTTAGAGGAAGGTGTGGCCTCCTCCAGCCTAAAATCAGGACGGCTCTACAGTGTCTCTTCTCGGTGGTGCCGGAGCAGAGCTATCTGCTATGTTGGTGGCTGCCTGGGTCGGGAGCTTGCTGGTCGCAGCATGCCTCAGACAGTCTGGCAGGCTGAGGAGGTAGCGGACTTCAGGTACAGGTGGAGCCAAGGGGTGAAGGGTGTGAGACGAGGCTGGAATGGGGACAAGGGACCACCTCCCAACCATCTTCTGTTTTGCTTAAAAACGTTTCAACTTTATCTTCTAGTCACCAGTCTCCAAAATGTGACTCCCACTGAGTATATGCAAGGTGGGATACTGGGTTGGGAAAAAGACATCTAGACCTAATTATACTCATGAATAAAAATCGACTTTTTTGAGGCAATTCATACTATATTTTTATTCTAAAGATATTAGAAATAAGTGAAGCATTCTTAAGCTGTAATATACAGATTGACCTCAGCCCCCTCACCTATTGCACCTGTCCAAGGTGTCCTGTGTAGAGTATCAGGTATCCTGAGGGCAGGGAAGGAAGCTTCGTGACTCAGAGGGGCTGTCGTTAGTGCCTTCTTTGTTTGCTTTCAATACATAGCACATTGAACTTTTATGGCCTGGCTAGACAGACTGCCAGAGTGTTGTCTAACTTTACAAAACAGGATAAGGCTCAAAAAGTTGTGCATATAATGAATAAAAAGAATCACTGCTGTTACAAACTTGGGGAAAGTCATCTAAATTACCAGAACTATTTGAAACATTTTAAAGGATGAGCTGTGATATTGTGCCTCAAAATACTTAAATAATGATAGTATGAAATTTTAATGATTAAAAGCATATTTTAAACTATAATACTAACTATGCAGGGACTTCCATTCCTGGGTACGATGGAGTACGGGGATGGACTTATTATTCTCTTGAGTCACATAACTGAAAAAACATGTAAAATATATGAATTGGTGGCTCTCATTAAATAACGGACAGTGCAGCACAGTGACCCTGAGATAAGTGAAAAAATAATGTGAGCCCTACAATTACTTCAGTCCACTGAACATGAAGGAAATTCCAAGCAAAGCCCAGCAGCCACCCTGCATTCAGAAGATGGAGTTGAGAATTCAGAGACCAAGGGCTGAAATTCCCAGGGCAAAGTTCAGGAGAGGGGAAACTCACAGAAACAGGTCTAAACATCAGTAGAGTGGTCTTCTCACTCTGGGTGAGAAAGGACCGCACATGTGTGTGAGGAGACTGCCTGGGGCAACAAGGAGGAGAGCAAACAATTCTCAGGCATCCTACAGGGCTTGCAATAGGTCATCTTCCCAACAGGCGGCAGAGGGAAAGTACTCAGGCGAATGCTGTCTCCGCAGTAGCACAGCTAAATATTCTCAGACCACAGTTTGTCCATCTCAGCACTGTTGACATTTGGTGTTAACTATTTAATTGCTGTGGGGCTGGCCTGTGCATCGTTAGCCACAGCCTTAATTTTTACCCGTTAGATGCTGGTAGTACTTTCACTTCCCAGTTATAACAGCTGAAAAATGTCTCCATGTATTGTCAAATGTCCTCTTTCCTCGGGGTCAAAATGTCACCTGTCAGAGACTAGTTACCAAGAGATGTTCTGGCACTAACTAGTAGAGTTTCAAAACCAGGCACAAAGTAATCTATTTCTAAGGAACTCCATCAACTGTGCCCTAAAACAAAGTTTAAGGATATTGAAAAGTACGCAAAATACCTAGCATGCCGTATCTGGCAACTGATTGAAAAATTTTACAACGTCAAAGGACAGGAAAGGTAACCTCCAATGAGAAGGAAAATCTCTCAATCAGAAACACACCTATAAATAATATAAATGATAGAATTAAAATAGAAGGACATTTAAAAAGCTGTGATTAATGTGCTAATGTTCACATATGTAAAGGGAATATAAGCTGTTTTAGGACAGATGTAGATGATAAAAAATGATCCATATTAAAACTTCTAGAGATGAAAAATACAATGTCTAACATAAAAATATACCAACCAAATACATATGAAACTAAAATTTCAAAGGAGAGAAAGGGCAGGTGGCAAAAAGTTTTGGAGAACTAATGGCTGAAAATTTTCTGAATTTGATGAAAACTAAATATTTATAGATCCAAGAATCTCAATGAACAGCAGGCAAATGGAAGAAAAAGAACACTCCACCAAGGGACACCTTAATCAAATTGACTAAAATGAGTAATAAAGAGAAAAATCCTTAAAAAGAGCATAGTAAAAAACATATATTATCTAGACAAGAATAAAGGTAAGAATGACAACAGACTTTGAAAACAATGCAAGTTAAAGAAAAGTGGCTTGATCTTAACGTACTGAACAAATACACATGTTAACTTAGAACGCTACACTTAGCAAAGATAACTTTCAAAAAGGAAAGTAAAATAAGGACATTTTGGGTTGTATAAATGCTGAAAAAGATTCAACAACACCTTCCCATAATGAGAAATGTTGAAGTCTCTTGAATAGAGGAAAAAAGCAATCTGATGGAAATTTGGAAGAAAGAGCAAGTGAAATGATAAATAGATGGGCAAATAGAAAAGACATTTTTTTCATATTTTAAAATCTCAAAAGATTATTTTGTTGAGAAAATTACTTTTTTTCTAAAGTCAATAAACTAAGATTGTTTTATATGACTTTTAACTCATTCCTAACACATTTCTGTTTTACACTAGGCCTATCACATATCACTCTATTAGGACAATTGTGAATGCAAACTATTTATAAATAGAAAAATATAGAAATTATATACTCATTCATTTTTTCTGATAAATATGAATAATTAAAATCTTAGAGATGACTGCAGTGGTTTCTAAAGACCAATTACAGCAGGAGGCAAGGTGGACATGATCAAGGCATGATACATGCATGGTATGAATGTCACAGTCTCATTCATAAAACAAGTGTTAATAATTACAATAAAAAGACCAATTCGAGCAGCAATATGACATTATTTTATTGTTTGATTTGGTGCTTAGAAATATCAGTCAGCGATGTTAACAATACAGAAAATTATTCCAGGCAGTAGGAAGATACAATGAGGTTAAACAATTGAATGTCAGCTTTGCGACCCTGATGCAATCCAAGAGTATAGCTAGCTACACAGCATGTGATTTCAATAACTAAATTCAAGCAAAAAGACATGTGTCTCATCCTGGATAGTTGTTTTTTTTCCTGTTTACAAGGAAGACAAACCTTTTTGAATTTCTGAGAGTCTTTAAGGACTTTGAAAATCAAGCTAGTGCCCATTTTATGGATTTGGAAACTGAGGCTCAGTGAGAAGATATTATTTACCTGAACTCAGACAAGTAGCTAATTGCAGTTGACAGACATTTACCTACATACTAGACTTTGTAGATACTAACACAGGAGCTTCAATTAGCAGGATCAATTAGCTGTGACATCCTTTGGGCCCTGTGTCTTCTGTGCTGAATTTTTGTCACTAGATGGCAACCTAGACAACAGCACCAATTGGTGTAATTTCTTCAATTTTGATGATCTGTTTAAAGCAAACAAACTATTCAGCCTTTATTTTCATAAAAGAAAGAAATTTTATAAAAATTGACCTGGCTGTGACAGAATTAAATAAACATGGCATTCAGGGATGGATAACAATCTGAAAACAAAATTATACTTTCAGGACTGTGTCAGCTGTTTTTCATGAACTGACCTGCTTACTGCAGGAGCAATCTCTCAGGTCAGTTCACTTCTTGATGACTGTTGCCTCTTCCTTTTCTCCAAAACCGCTTCCTGGTACAAGTCTTACCATTGCTTTGTTGGGTTCATACATTAGTCTCCTAACTTGGCTTTCCAACTTCATCGTGAACCCACTTCAAACTGATTTCTCTCACTGTTGTCTGCTCAGTCTTTTAAAAATATGGATGTAGTCACACTATTCCTTTGCTTAAAATGATCAACAGAAACTTCAGAGTTATTTGCTATTAGGAAAACAAAAAAAATTGATTCAGGTTACTTTAGTAATTAATACTAATCAACTATTAATACTATCAACTATTTTATTTTATTTGGAATGAGTCTCTGATACAGACACATGGGGTTATTCCCCTTCCTAACAAACAGGTGATTGAGAACACTTGTATTTGGGAATGTGACTCTGGTAGATGCAAGGGACTGAATCTGAAAAAACATTTCTGAGATGGTATGAAATATATGATGGTAAGGATTTCAAGGAGTTCTGGAAAAATTCCACTTCTAGTGGAAAAATGACAAGCAAAAATATCAAAAGATTTCTCGAAGCTGGGTAAGGTGGCCCATGCCTGTAAGCCCTCACTTGGGAGCCTGAGACAGAAGGGTCCATGAGTTGGAGGCCAGACTGGGCTACATAGTGAGGTCAAGGGCAGCCTTAGCTACATAACAAAACCCTACCTCAAAAAACTGAAAACAAAAACCAAAAAGAGTTCTCCTAAGGATTACAGAGTTATACCGAGTAAAACACAAAAACAAACAACAAAAACAAAACTGGGCAGTTATCGAGAAGGTTGTCTGCTAGGTTATGAGCAAACAAGAGGAATCGAATAGCAGCTACGTTTTTTGATCAACCCTTATATTTTTCAAATTTCTAGTATAGTATTATAACCAGGATATTGGCATTGATACAATCCACTCATCTTATTCAGATTCATCTAGTTTTACTTGCATTCTTTTGTACATATGAGTATTTTGTTTAGTACAGTTTTATCACATGTAGGTCTGTGTATACTCCACCACAGGACAGAGGGTAAATATTATAATGCTCCCAGCACTCCTTTTGTTGGCCTTTTATAACTTTCCCTGTTCCTACACCATGCTGTCTTACTGCTCATTACTAATCTTTCCTCCATGTCTAAAATTTTGTTATTTCAACAGTGTTGAATAAATGGAATCATATAACGTGTTGTAGTGAGGGTTTGCAAGGAGAGCAAGACAATATAGGACAGATAATTTATAGAATTACTTTGTAGTAGTCACCCAAAGAGTTCAACATAAAAAATGCAGGAAATCTGTCCCTATATTGAAGACTCCCAAGACTCCAGCTGAAGGCCCGAATCCCATGGCAATAACCTGCATGGCTCCATCTGAAGACCCAGAACCCATGCCAATGTCTCATGCAAGTCTGTTTCATGGATCTGTACAGGGAAGGCCCAAAGGTCAGCAGTAGAAGCTAGAAAGTCTGTGCCAGTGTGATGAAGGAGCTGTGCCAGTAGGTTGAGGATTCTGCATTACAGCCAGAAAGCACCACTCAAAATAAGGACCAGGGCTTCCCCAAAAAGTACCACAGCCATCCTCAGTGATGAAGAGGTCCCAAGCTCCTTTGATGACAAGAACAGCTGAGTTCATATTAGGAAACCAGTGTGACAAGCTTCTCTTGGAGATTGAACAGCACAACATCTTCCACAGTGGAGCTGCAAAGCAGTAAAAACCAGAGCTCTCCCAAAGTGAGCCACAAGGTCCCAAGCCCCTCTGATGAGAACAGCCACGTTCACATCAGGAAAGAGGCTCGACGGCTCCTCCAGACCCATGACAATAGGAGAACCAATGGCACCAGGAGAACCAACACTACTTCTTCCTCTCCAGTTTTCCTTTTTATGTTGGCAACAATCCTCAGGTGGGTCATCCACATCTGGCACTATGCTGATTCAGTTCAGCTGATACTACAGATTGACTACCAGTTATCAATCCAACATAGTATGTAATCATTTAGGAGTACTTTTTCTTCAGTAAGCATAATACCCTGGAGATTCATTGATTCAAGGTAATTTGTTCTTTTTTATTACCAATACTATCCCAATATTATATATCACTGTTTAGCTATTGAAGACTGGTGGAATTTTAAAAATTTACATACAAAGGGATAACTTAACATGTCTTTAGGTAAATAACATAATAAAAGTTACCAACAAAAGAATAAAATTATTTTGACCCCTGCAAGTGTTTCTATTCATTGGAGCTTTTTCTTCAATATATAGTTGCTAGTTCTAATATTTACATGGGCTCAAATATTGTGTTATTATACACAGTGATAGTTTGTAGTAAAAATAAGAAATAGAAGACAATTGTCTTTCAGATTTCAGATCACTAAAGAAGGGGATCAAAAATAAACCAAAGATTAAAAATCAAACAAAAGAAATACTAAGAAAGTACCTAGAAAGTAACACAAATGAAATCAAGATACCATGTATAACAATAATTATTAATGAGTTAATTCTCTTATCAAAAGAGACCCTCAAATGGACTTGGATATATATGGAGGACATATATTAGAGCCAGAATTTAAATAAAAATTTTAAGGATTGTTAAAAGGAATGTAGTTTCATAAAAATTCCTGCTTTTCTGGAATTAGATTTTTCACCCATTCGAATGGAGCCTCATTTGAATGTCAGTGTCACCAACTGTCTGCGAACTATATCACCACAAAAGAATTACTGTCTCCTCTTTCTTTCCATCTCCCAAACAAGCAGGGGGTTTATTTTTAGGACAGCCCTGTGTTTGTAAAGGCAAGGAGTTCTTGACCAGTTTAAAAAAGGCAAGGAAGCAATGACCCAGATAATTACAGTAGCTCTGCCCCTTATCTGTTTTCATACTTTCAATTACTTGTGGTCAACTCTAAGTCTAAAAATATTAAATGGAAAATTCCAGAAAAATTATAAGTTTTAATTTGTCTACCATTCTGAGTAATGGGTTAAAATCTCTCTGTCTTGCTCCATCCCACCTGGGATGTTTATTATCTTTTTGCCCAGTGTATCTGCAATGTATGTGCTACCTGTCCGTTAGTCACTTAGGACTTGTCTCAGTATTTCTGTGCTTGGGTTTAAGTAACCTGTACTTTACTTAATAGTGACAGCAAATCACAAAAGTAGCAATTCTGGGAATTTGTTTATACCAAAGAGAAGCCTTAAAGTGCTTTAAGTATCACCCCACATCATCACAAGAAGTGTGAGTAAAGTATAATAAGGTATTTTTAGAGAGAAAGAGAGATCTATGTAACTTCTTAAAGTAAAATTTTTTATAATTTCTCTGTCTTACTATGAGTTGTTGTTAATCCTTGTTAATCTCTCATTGTTCCTAATTTATAAATCAAACTTTATCATATGCCTGGATGTACTGGAATACATTAGATTCAATGCTATGCATAGTTTTGGATACTTATTTGGGATCATGAAGAGACAAAGGGGAACTACTATATTTGTGCAGTTTGAGATATCTTTTTTCCTTCATGAAAGAGAGGCTTATATTTTGCTTTCTAGAATAAAGTTCTGAAACCTGTACTGGTTGCTGCCTTGCCCCAGGTTGGAGAAGGTAAACTGAGAGAAAACAAAAGACTTTCCCTGTTTTGGTCCCTTCGGACTCACCCACGGTTGAGGATGAAGGCTGTAGACAGGCATAGGAATTAGTCATAGTTGTATCAAAGAGAAACATATGCAGAAGAATGCTACATGCGCTAGGTGCCATGGAAGGGACAAGGTAGGTGTATTTGAATGTTACAAGGGCTCACTTGTGCCTTGGAAGGCTCTTCAGGTTTAATCCCTCAACACTGGGCATCCACTCCTATTTGGCTAGTCTATAGGTAATGAGCTAGTTCAGCCAGGATGACAGACAATAGAGACAGCTACCCCGTCACCACTGACTGGTGGTTTCTCGCAAAGCAGTATATGCGATGAAACAAAAATCCTCCCAATTCTCTTTGCAGTCACATGAAAGAAAATCTTTCCCTTGTACCAGCTGAGACAGTCACAAGAATGACTTGGGGCAAGAGAGTATAGTAAGTGTATTACTGGCCTCTTTTCTTTTCCCCACTATTATGGACTCTTTCTCACGCAAGCACAACTCCAGCTTTAGTTGGGGGGGGGGAAGAGATTACTATTTTAATCAAAAGCCTCAGTAACCTAGTAGAGAATGAGAGTTCTGAAATCAGTCTGGAATACTGTAGAGCCTATTTAGCTCAGCTGACAACAGTTATTTGTACAATAAAGCAGTTTCATGTTTCCTAGCCCCAATGACTCAATATGCCTCAATCAAAGTAGTTAAAAAAGAAGAGTTGTTGTAATGTGAATGTAAAATTCAAGAGAAAAATGAAGTCAATGGCAAAAAATGAATACTTTTATTTTGAAGTATAATTTACTCAATGAAGAGATAATCATGAGGTTTATAAACCAGATGACATTCAGTGAAAATATACAAAATCAAAACTTGAGGGAATACAAGGAGAAGCTTATAACAATACTGTAAATATAAAAACCTTAATATATTCTAATAAACTAAAACTTTATGAGGTAAATTTGTTCACCCAAAGTCATGCTGCAGGATAATAGAAGAGTCAGAGCCAGATCTTTACTGGTCTGTGAAGCAAGATCACCATCACCCATTTATCTGAATCCACTGGGACAGAACACACACACACACACACACACACACACACACACACACGTTAAATGCAATTAGTCAACTATATTCAGATAAGCAGAAAAGGATAAAAGAAGCCTAAGATCCACAGTGAGCCAGTTCCCCAAGGACCAAGAGAGCTACCCTGAGTAGATGGAGTCTTAACAATATAGCCTCTAACCTCTGCACTCTAGCTGAATCCTGAAAGGCAGGTCACCCTGAGTTATGTATCTCAGGGCCCATGTGACCCACAGGGCAAAGCTTTGAAGGTCATTCCACTTCTAGCAAAGCCCTGGCTGTTCTGGGAATTCCCCACTCGTTTAGGTTGTTATATTTACACAAGAGGAACAGGAATAAATCCAGGGATGTTTTAGGCAGCTCTTTCCTATCACAGAAGATTGCATTACCAGCATGTTCTACAGCATTCTTGAGAACTATAAGCACAAAACTAGAGGGGGAGCTGGGCAGTCTAAGACCCCCTGGGGAACTGTCCAGCACAGGTTATACTCTTTTCACTCTAACAAAGTGACTTCCCTCCCTGACAAATACACATTTGTACTCATACCTCCAAAATGAAACATGGCTAAAATCAGATATTTCATGGATTTTTTTGGTTAATTTTGTTCACAAGACAAATCACAAAAACCGTGAGAAAAAAGTCCTCGTGTTCATGTTAGAGTATATTGTTATTTAAATAGGTAAAATATTTTTGGAAGACTGACATTATTTCATAATATTTGAATTTCACAAACCATTTCTCATTCCTTAAAGCAAGAGCAAAGAAATAGTCAAGCATCTGAAATGAGGTGATATAGAGAACCCCACTGGATGAGAACGTGACCAGCCCACAGCAACTGCCTTCCTCCTTCCTCTCTCCTCCCCTCTTCCTCTATTCTCTCATTAGTTTCCTCCTCCCTTCAAATTAGCAATGAGGGTAAAAAGTGAAGCTAAATGAGGAAAACTCTTTCTTCCCCTCTGATCTGTAAAGGCCCTTGAAGTAGCACAGCAGTCTGGCAGTGTGCTGCAGACTGGAGGCGTACAGACACAGTCTCCTTATCTGTATTGAGAAAACACCAAATGAACAAACAGCTCTGAGTCCAGCAAAAAATGACATGTTTGCAAAAAGTTTTCTGTTTGCAAAGTCTTTACCTACATAAAATTAGCACTTAGAAATTATACAAAATCAACTAAGTTCTAGTAAAGAAGAAGGAAAGGAAGAAGGAAAGAAAAATAATGAACCTCATAATTTAGTATATAAAACACATGAAAATATCAGAAATGACCACTAATGACTTCTAAATGACATGACATCGAATGAAATATAAATCACACAATCCCACTGCAATTTTATTAATAATGTATTATTGCAAGTTATCTTGTTCTTTGGCATTTCTATGGAATTTCTTCCTGGGAAGGAGCAAAGAAGAGGTCATCATGACATTTGTGCGTTAGCAGACCTGAGTTCTGTTTGCTATCCTGCTGTTCATCTGTATAGCTTAGCAAAACCAAGTTCTTCCAGAATGGGTGTGGGTAGGGACCAGATCTGACTAATGCAGTGAGGTCTGAGTGCTCCCATCTACAAAAGATGTTAATATCTGGTTCTTGTAAGTGCTCACGATGAAGGCTTAGTGGTGAAGTTAATGATCTCATAGACAAGCAGGATAACCTTGGCACGCATGAGTCATATATTCAGTACTTTTCTTCTTTTGACCACTCTAATTTTCTGCAACAATATCACCATGTCTTAGTCTATGTTCTTCTGTTGCAACAGACTGGGAAATCTATAGTGAGCAGATGTTTTTTTTGTTGTTGTTGTTGTTGTTTTTTGAGACAGAGTCTCATTGCATAGTCCAGAATGGTCTTGAGCTCACTATGCATCCCAGGCTGGCCTCAAGTTTGCAGCGGTCCTCCTGCTTCAACCTCCTGAGTGCTGGGATTAGAGGTGTGCGTCACCATGCCTGACTTATGCACAGAATTTTTTTCTTACAGTTCTAGAGGGTCAAGGCGCTGTCATTGGGTGAGGGCTTTCTCGTGGCAGAAGCTGGGAGTAGGGAGTGGGCAGGCTCCCACTGCTCAGACCTTTGTAACAGCACTAACCTATTCACGAGCATGGAAACCCCACAACTTAAATACCTGCCAATAGGCCCCGTATCTCAAACTGTGGCCCTCAGGATTAAATGTTAACCTGTGAATTTTGAAAGGAGCACAAACATTCAAGCTATAGTATACCACGCTATTGTTCTTTACCAAATAATGGTCACCAGTTTCCTGCCACTCAGCACCATGGCTATGTAGTGGAGCCTCTATGGAGGAATATTAACACAAATAAAAACAGTCCCACCCTATTCCTACACAGGTATAACACCAAGTCAAATTTTAGGGCAGCTGGACAAAAAATATCCAATCAGAGAAACTCTATGTATCTATCTATCATCTGTCATTAGCAATGCCCTGAATAGATTTATAGTAAATCTAGAAAATTTCAATGAAAAACCATAGAACCCCCATTAAATCTCAACATCTATGTTGTATGAATTTTATACTGTTTTATCAGCAGTCATTTGATGAGAAACTTTGTTCTAAAACACGATATGGTGCTTTGATTTGCATCATGAGCTCTAATTTCCAGCGGCAGCTTATTCCTAAAAATACCATGTACTTTAGTTGTGTAAATCTGTCTCTGTTATCTTACAGCAAAGTGAGTGGGGTGGGTTGACTCAAGCATACCAGAATAAGAGGGAACAGAGACTTCTTAGAAATGAAAAGCTGAAATAAAATCCTTTGAGTCAAGAGGGAAGTTGCTACAACTGTGTGCATGCACACAGAGGCAAGGCTATATTTAGAGATGTGATTCACAGCTAGGGAGAGTGGAGATTTCATATTCGTACCTTATAAGATACTTCCTTTTCTAGTTCTTCATGAATCAGTATAAGAGAATAGATGCTTTCATTCGTTGTGATGTATATTATCTTCACAGTATTCCTCAGTTTCTAGCAAGCAGTAGAATCTTTTGCTCAAAATACATTTGAAAAAAATCTAGATTTGTTTATTTTGTCATATTTTCTACTCAATGGTGACATTTTACAGGGTGCCATTCCTGTCTACGTTTTAAGTCTAATATTGATATTATTTTTATTAGGACACCTTGTCCAAATCCCAAAGATGATAATTTCATAAGCACCTTTGTCATTTGTTCTCATTGTGAGTCTCCCTGAAATCTGAAGGGAGTGAATCTCACCTCAAACAGACTAAAGAGACATACTCAAGATATTGGAATTGGGATGGTCATAACTAGAAAATGGAGCAGGGTTAGGGCCAATGAAGGAATACATAACTCACTACTGGACTAAAGCAAAACACTGGGTTTAACACAAGGTATGGCTTAGAAAGGTCTTGGATTCTTCTAGAGCCATGTTATTACCCAAAGCTTCCCAGGTTCTTTTTGCCAACAACCAGTTAGTCAATGACTGATTTATATGTTCATGCCATCTCTGGATCAAGGTACCGTATATGGTAAGAAGCTCTGTGGTTACCACCATAGAGTATCAGTTTCCTGAGTAAAACATCAAAGAATTTGTAGAGTTATTTTGCAAAGGAAAAATAAAGACAAGAAACAAAACGTAAGAATGTGGGCACTTACTGGAGTTAAAAACAACTGGAATCATGAAAGGTCACTACAGAAACTGTTGTACTTCGTCATCAGAAACATACTGGCAAAGGACATCTATAGTCAATCTTTTATGTTTGTAGGAGATAACAAATTGTTTGAGGGAGTGATGTCACAACTATTATGAAGATAATCATAGACAGCTTACAAGAAAATTAGCAGCAGGGCGTCCACAAGGGTGAATGTAAAGAAGAGTGTTTAAGAAATATAATAATTCAAATTTTGCTTATGAGAATGAACTTCAAACTACTAGATATGCTCAGAGAAGCCTTAAACTCACTCTGATCCATAAAGCTTAGCTGGCTAGCTTTAGTGAAAACACTAAAAGTAAATCAAAAGAGTATAATCTTGTCTGGGTTCAAAATCCATAACTAGTAAAAAACATGACAAAAACTTCAGCAGAAATGACGAAGTTCCAGAGAAAGACAACTGATATGACTCAGAGGTGAGAAAATACCAATAGCTGGGTAACCTGGAAAATAAGTGTACTTCTATATGGAAATATGAAGATTAAATGGGAATACAGTCTTTGTGAAATCACAACGAACATGAAGAGTGGATAGTGATTTATCATTCCTGGAATACCGGATCCAAGAATGTTACTTGAAATGCTGCTAGTAACTACAGTGACGAGGGTGACGATGATAACAGTGACAATGATTGCAGCAAGTAATTTTGTGCTTGATGCAATGAAGTGAATGCTTGTTGAATGAAATGAATCATTCTTTTTCACGTTGCCTGAGAAATCTGAGAATCTGGGTTTCCAGAGCTTTCTTCAAGAACAAAGGAAGAATTCCCTGGGTCCATAGAATTCCCGGAGCAGTAGACAGGGCTGGAAAGTGGCCCAAGAGTGCCTCGACGTCTCATCCATCTGAAAACATATGAAAAAGCCCCCTAACCTGGTCATTGCAGATTTGGGTCCCCAGGAAAGAGACTCTGAGACAGAGGTTAGCATTCAGGAAATATTTTAAAGAGGGTTTTTAAAATCAACATCTGTGGAAGAAAGAGAAAGGAAGTAGGGCTGGGCAGAGGGAGAAGCTGAGAACTGTAATAGAGGATTAACAGATGTTACCAACCACACTGGGTGTTACAAAGATAGAATGAAAGAGGACAGGTGTCTTCGGCTGGGTCTTTATTCTACCATGTTAATCAGTTGCTAGATGTGGGGCTCCTTGGGAAGGACATATGATCTTGGGGAAGGCAGTTTCTCCAAACTGAGGCAATCTACAAAGAGGGCTGCCCACTGAGGGTGGAGTGTTGGCAGCAGTCCTAGCAGCTAGGTGTGACTGATCATTCTGGAAGAGGGATCCTGGCAACTCATCCCCGCATCTCCCACACTTGCATCCATCTTGACTTCCAGTTTCCATTCGTGATTTACATGGGTGGACAGCAGGATACTCAGGCTTTGTTCAGTGAAAGAACATAGCTTTGCTGTGAAGTACAAGACCAGCCCTTGGGGGAAGCAGAGAAGCTGACAGATATGTCATTTGTGGTCCTGAGTTCCCTCCCTGAACATCTTGTTCCCTTTACAATGTCTTTTTCTTTGCTCCTTCCTTTTGTGCCTGGTGTCCTGATTACCATACCCACCTTTTCAGGGAAAATGATTTGGTAAGTTCACCCAAATCTATCAACAACAGGGTCTAGGTATGCATTTCAATGGAAAACGGAGTTTTGGACCCAAAGAGTGAAATTTTTTAGAGCAGAGAGAGAGAGAGAGAGATAGAGAGAGAGAGAGAGAGAGAGAGAGAGAGAGAGAAATCATCTCTCTCTCTGAAAGTTAAGTATGGTTCTGGAGACATCCTGCAACATTGGGTGGAACTAGTGAAAGTCGGGGGAAAATAGGCTTTTCACAGGGAAAAGCCTGCTGAGCTTGATTGACAATTCCTGATAAAAATGCTGGCTGCCTCAAAGGGGAAACTGCTACCTAGCAACACAGGCTAAGAATCAAAGCAGAGGTACCCTGAACTAAGAATCTGTCCCTTGTCAACTCTGACAAGTTTGTTAAAGTAAATCCAAGTAGAAAACAGCAGAATCCAGATCTCTCTAAAGTGGTGATCGTGAAGGTAGTTTAGACAGGGCTATTGGTAGCTCACCAGCCATTATTCTTGTTAAGGACTCTACTGACTTAACTGTCAGTATTCTACTTTTTAGTAATAAGAACCTTTGGTAATCTAAAAGAACACCCTGAGAAGAGCTCTACCTGTTTTACTGACACAATGTAATCCTTTATTATTCAAGGCCAGGCAACTTGTCAAAGATTCATGTGCTCAAATATGTCTTTACAACTCTATCTGATACAATCTTATTATTTGGGAGAATTTTACTCTTACTTACATAGTCTGTAATTTATATCATCAATAACAAGTCTGGCATAGTATTTTGCAAAATATCTTATCATCTTTTAATTCTCAACACACTTTTCACACCAGTGAGTTTTCCTAAAAGAAACACTTAGAAAATGAGTGAGTTACTGAAGAATCAGTACACTTGAAAAAATTTCTGCAGACATCCTTATCATTTTCCTTTATGTGGTACATCTTTACTTTCCATATAATTCTTCTGTATCTTCTCACGTTTCACTATAACGTAAATTCTATGAAGGCAAAGATTTTTTGTTTGTTTTGCTCATAGACAGATTTCTACACTGAGAATGATTCCTGGAACATGGTTAGGGAATCAATACATATTTGTAGAATAAAATTAATATCTTCCTCTACCAGGGATTCAAAAATTCTTAAGCTACTTTTTAGCTTCTCAAGGCATCAAACCCTCAACTCATAAAAATGTAACTATCTCTACCCCAATTTATCTTTTTGATGATGGTGATTCAATCAGTAATTCTTATGGTTTAATATATTGCAGAGCTGACTAAGATTCATGAGTGAACTAATATTTGAGAAGACTTGGACAAATCACCTAAACTTTTGGGTCTTCATTTGCTCATCTACAATGGGGATTTAATAATATCTTTATTTGAGGATTTTAGATCACACAAACAGACCAATAGCTTAGTGTTTAAAGCAAGAATTCTGGATCCAAATTCAAAATCTAACTTTTCCACTTTGCATTTGTATAACCTTAGGCAAGTTAAATTTTATTGCTTTAGCCTCTTCATATGTAAAATGTAGGTGATTATAATACCGTTCCCACAGAATTTTTGTTCC
>PVJX010023956.1:0-28230 GCA_004027295.1 Dolichotis patagonum | reverse complement strand
TTTCATGCCTATGCAGTCTTAACCTAGTGCTGCTGGGTGTGGGGCTGGTACTTAAGGTTAAGATTTTAAGTTTAAGTTTAAATTTTACTTTATTTCATAAAAGAATGAAAAATATCATAGTGGGTCCACATGTAGTAAGAGGGGTGGTGAGCTCATTGCTTTCCCTAAGGATACAAGCCTATTTTATAGTTTAGTTCATTTAACAAATATTTTTCATTGTTTTACTCTCAAAAATTCAAAACCAAATGGCCTTTTAAAAGCTATTCAACATAGTGTAAAGTGAAGAGAATTTGATGGTGTGGGGAAATTTTTATTTAAAGTACCATCCCATTTATTGGAGATAAAATACTTGTGGTCTAACATAATAATATTAATAATGTGAGAATCACATCTCTTCATTGAAAAGTTTGCTGAATATTTCAAAATAGTTAACGACAATAGTATATAGTGACTGAGACACTTAGAATTTACCATATCAGACCCACCTTGTGAGCCAAATTTTCAAGAAGGAAGTATATGAGTTTTACCCACATAAACAGAAATTTTTCTTCAGATGCTAATTTAAATGTGATGTGGGTATTTACAGTAGATGCAAGATTGTCCTAAATCTTAACATTCTTCAGTTATGCTTTGGGCATCTGATCAACTGTTTTTAGCTTCATTTGTCGTGAGATGCTTTTCATGGACTAGCTGGAAAACAGAGTTAACTATTATTCATTAGTCACTGTATATATGGGTAAGTATATTATATATATATAATATAACCATATATATATAATATAATCATATATATATATAATCATACACCTAGCTCCATCTTAAATTTAGAAATTTGGTTACCCTATTCCATAACAATTTTCACTATACCACTATAGCACACTCACTAAGCATATTTTATCAACCTATTGCCACACTGAAATTCAGAGTCTTCCCTTACCTCAACATGGGGTGGAACATGTGAGAGCAGGTGGTTGTGAGATCAGTGACCGTTAGCCTTGGAGGTGAGTGCATCCTGGAGAGAAGACATGGAGAGGCCTGGGCTTTCCAGCCCTCCCAAGGGCCTGCTCTCCTTTGCCTTGGATTCTCCATTGCCCAAGATTTCATGCCACCTGCTCCCTCCTGCATCCACTGGCAAACTCTGCCTTGCACATCTCTAGAAGACTGTCATTGCCATACTCTCCTTAGCATATGCTGAGGGCTCCAAGTCTGTGCTTCCAGGATGACCCCTCTGTAAGTTATTCAGACTTCCCTGGAAAGTGGACACCATCTTTCCAAACTGGAGCACTGCGATCACTGCACTCACCCACAAAGTTGATAGAATGCGAGAGGTCTCCCATTACCTTGAATTCTTATCTGTTCTGCGCTTCAGACTCTCTCTACTTGGAAACCTCTATACTATTAGATAAAGTGTTTACCCCCCAAACATGTTACTAATTATTAAATGGTTAAAATCTTAGTGTCTCCCTTACATCTCAGTAAGTGATTTGACCTTCTAAGCACTACTGTCCACTCAGCATTTAGCACACAAGTCATTAGATGAAAAATGTTAGTTCCACTTCAGAACAGTAACGATTTCTATACCGTAAATGCTTTCACATAATAAAGCTTTAAAAACATCAAACAATCGGGCTATCACAGTTGCTCTTTTTTTAAAATTTTATTTTAAAGAGAATAAAACAAAAGAGGCCAGTACAGAGCAGATCAGAACAGGGCAACATAGGCAACACAGTACTTTACATTAAGACAACCAGACATCAACAGTAGCTATCACAATATCTCTTACTCTGCTATAGTTGAGCATAGTTTCAAATACAACAATATCAAACATAACAAAATAGTATAAAGCCATGCAAAGAGTGAAAGAATTACAGGGCTTTCTGAACCGAATAACAGAAAATGATCAATGGGTACTATAATATCTCATTTTTGACAAAAAAAAATTTTGTTTAAACTATCACCCATATTCAAATCCCAATAAGACACAATGTGATAGAACCAATGGTAGCAGAAGAATAGAAGCATGGTAGGACTTCTAAAAAGGATGATATTAAATCAGCAATAGCTGTCATAATGTTTTGTTTTCTTCAAAACAGTTGTTCATATCATCACGCATGATATTGTCAAACAAAACAGAATAAAACCATTCCAACTGATGATTGAAAACATTGAAAGGCTTCAAAGCTATGAGATGGGGACTCATGCTTACCATAAAATCACAGTTGCTCTTAACAAGTGAATTCACACAGTCCGTAATCATCGAGGTGACTCGGACAGGCCACGTCACTAGTCAGCAGTGCACTATCACATGGTAGCCCTCACCGAACATCACAGTTCTGCTGGGTGGATGGGCCACATGTCCCTGGAGAGCCCTGCACACTGCTGCGAGAGCCTTTGGAGCTGGCAGTCATGACCACTATCCTGGCTATGAAAGCTGAGAACTTCTCCTCTGAGATGGTCACATCTCTCTGGAGAAAATCTATACTGTATATTACAGTTTCACACAGTGGTGTTACTCTATGAATTAAAACACTGCTCTTTATTTGAAGAGAACATTAAATTAAGATGGAATTGCACTAAAATTCTTATAAAAGTGTATGTGACAACCACATTAATTCCAAGTGAATTCGTTGTGATTACTGTCCCTACAATGACTGCAAATGAGATAACAATGAAATGACACTAAAATGTTCCCATTAAAATGCAGTCAGTTGGGGCGAAAACACTGTTCTGCAGCGTCCAAATTGTTTTGGTAGCAAGTTTGTTTACCAATCCCTCATCGTCATAGCAAAGCCCTAGTGCTGTATAATTCTTAGCATTAGCAATGATTTTTAATTGATGTAGCTGCTTCTTTAAGTTCTACATTAAGGAAATAATCTAAAAGCTCTCTTCATTTTACAGACTTCTGCAAATTTTCAGGGTCATGTCATTGAAGTGGGAAAAGCCTTCCATTGTTTTGGAGAAAGACTCTATTTGACTCATCAGACTGTCACCTAAGTTAGTGGTGACAGCAAATACTGTGTTTATTGTGTCACTCCTTGAAGCAGTGACACAATTCCTGCTACCATGGGATGGAGCCTCAAAGCAGTATCCAGTCTGTGACACCTTGCGTGTTGCTTCCTCGAGCTGCACTCCATGTATGAACCAGCCCAAGGACAGCACAGCCAAAAATACCAATGCTCCAGGTCACCGTAATTACTCACAAAAGGGAAAGCTAATAAAAAATGTGTTTTGATGTCCTCCTTTACAAAAGCCTTTACAAAAGCAAGCCTTTTTGCTCACTAACAATGAAAATGAATTAGTGTATAGGATTAAAACATAGAAAATAATGCATAAGAAAAGATGCCTGGGGAAAATAACACACACACATTCATTAGGTCGGTTCTCCTGGCAGTCCACTCTGCACCAAGCCCAATACGATGGGCTGAGACACACTGTGGTTTCACGAGGTCAGGCCCTCTCTCCCCAGTGGAGCCGGCAGGCTGGCCCAGGTCCTGTGGACCTCTTCATCAGCCATCACTCAGCTGGGATACTGCTCTGTATTACTAGTTAAGTGACCACATATCTGCTGGGTGGGCTTCAAGCATTCCAGCAGGTCCCTGTTGATTATGTTTATCTAATTTCAGCACCTTCTTGATTATAAAGTGCTGGCCAAAGTCATTGCTATTAGCGACTAATTATGTGTGAGGATTATTCTAAAAAGATATGTTACTGGATATTTGCATTCTCATAGTTATTAAATCATATTTGGGCATATTGCTATTCGAGATTCTGTTTTTCATTTTGCTATCCTAAATACTTCTCAGACATTCACAGTGTTAAAACAAATTAAAGTTCACAGGAGGCCTTGTTCAGCTCAATTCCAACTGTGGATCACTGGTGTGTATCAACACATCACACTAAGAATCTAAATTTTACAGTTGTAAGGGACCAAAGTGGTGGTGTAACTAAGCTACCCGAGGGTAGCTTAGTTACACCACCACTTTGGGTCCTTACAATGGCAATGAGTCCTATGGCTTGGTCAGTTTCAAACTCATGGGACATCTTTGAAACAATTAAATAAAAAAATTGTAATGAAGTAGAAATGCCAATAAATTGGTTGGTGTAAAATTTAGATTCTTAGTGTGATGTGTTGATACACACCAGTGATTCCTTAAAGACTGAGGCACAAGACCCAAAGGCAGTGTAGCTTAGGAAATGGGCACTTACTGACACTCTGTCTCAAGATAAAAATACAACAAAATCTTGTGACATTACTCATTGGGAAGGCCCTGGGTTCAATACCCACCGCAACCTCCCCAAAAAGAAGGCAAGAAAGAAAGAATTAACTTCAGATTCTTTATTCCAAATGACTTCTTACTTTGACTTTGAAAATGTTTTCACATTATAGATTCTATAAGAATCTACTATACTAATGGCAAAACAGTGTTTCCTTCAAAGCCAAATAGCCGAGTAAAAATCATCTGGTTAGCAGTGATTCCAATGCTTGGAATCCATTGATTTAGTACATTAGTTCCCATGGATCATACTGTTTACTGATTTTGATTTGTCATTATCAACAGGGGGAAATATTAGATCATCCAATAAATTATTTGATCACTATGGAAACACCCAATCTAAAAAATTTTTGAAAATGAACCATTTTTACCCAATCCAATAATCCTACCAATCTCCTTATCACCAGTCAAGTTTACTGATTACCAAAACTTTCCATGTCATCAAAATTCTTACAATTGTCACAGCATCCTACAGTGCCATAGTGCCACAAATGTACATTCATTTACATGCACACCGAAATTTGTTTATGCAGTATTAAGTCGACAGTCTATAAAAAATATACTTGCCCTCTGATATGTGTACGAAAATGTTAAAATAAGCTCTTGCCGTATCTCCTTGAAATTCATCCTGTACAGGGAATTATTAGATCCTATTACTATCTGCAAATTATTGGTTTAAGAGATTTCATATTTCCCAAATGACAATTACTAAAAACTGAGTAGATATTCTACAGATGTGTAGGGCAAAGTTCATAGAATCCCATTAGGTTTAGGAGATAATGTTAGTGAAAATAGAATTTTGTTCATCTGTCAACAAAACATTCTTAATACTTATTACAATATGAGGAAAAATAATTCCTCTATTACCAGTGTCCGTTTACCTAGAAACGATTATACTACTCTGTCATATACTTCATACAATACACACAAAAGGTCATTTAGTGGAGGATGTCAGGGTTTCATGATTAAAATGAAACAAAAAGTCCATCTCATTGTGAGAGATTCTTCCAGTCTCCTATTCTAGTTCTCAGCTCTTTGGTCCCCTGCTGTGCTTTCCCAGGTCAATTCATTCCTCCCGCCAGTTTTTCAGTCAATTTAACAGATGCAGAATTTCCCATCAGCAGCCTTAGGACCCTTGCTCTCGGTAGGACTTTCTTCAAATGGTGCATTGTGATGTGAGATACCTGAGT
Source organism: Dolichotis patagonum (assembly GCA_004027295.1). Taxonomy (NCBI): domain Eukaryota; kingdom Metazoa; phylum Chordata; class Mammalia; order Rodentia; family Caviidae; genus Dolichotis; species Dolichotis patagonum. The sequence goes on along the minus strand of PVJX010023956.1, from coordinate 22,766 downwards.
TGGGTCATGGTTTCCAGCTATCTGCTCTGCTTCCAGCTGTTTCATTTCTAATCAGGACTAAAACAGAGGGTTTCACAGGAGGGGCTCGTGTGTGTCCCATTGTCTCTAGGTCAAAGACTCTGACAGGAATAGACTCCTTTCATTACCCTGATTTTCTACTGCTTCTTTGTCAAATAACTCTGCACTGGACTCCACCCAAAGGACTACCTTTCCTTTTGGTTCTTACTATGTGAAATTTTTTTTTATCGTAAACGTCAGCTGATACCTACAATGGGTAAGCACCAGGCCTTTACCTGACTTCTAGAATCTGTTTTCTTTCTCACCATTGGCATAAAATGAACACAGAAATGGTAGCTGAGCTATTCTAACCACAAGATGGCTTGGCCTTCACTACAGAGTGTGCTGTTCACATCAGCCCGGGCTGTGTGTCTCTGGTTGAGTATCAGGTTCTTATGCTCATCTTCTATGATGTAAAGAAAAGACTGTGCTTTACCCTGGAGCCATGACCTACAGGTAACACTCCTAAAATAATAATGATAAAAGTATCATTTACTAGCTCAAAATAAAAACAAACAAATAAAAACCATGCTTTCTAGAGAACAAATTATTTCCAGACAAGTGATACTAATTCAAATTAATGTCTATATGTGTTCTGTTTTCCTCACAAAACCATAACTATGTTAAATAGACGATTACTTCATCCAATGGAAATATCAAATATGGAGATTTCTCATGCTCCAAATCATTTTGGAATTTACTTGTTTGTAGATAGTGTTCAATTTGAAATATAAATAGCTAAAGAAGTTCATTTGGTAAAAGATAACTTTAAAATTAGATTTCAATATGAAATGTTAGCAAACTAAATTGTTTTATACTTATAATTATTTTTCGACGCATGTATATGAATTTTATTTTGATGTGTTTTCATTGTATCGTACTTCACTCGGAAAATTCTAAGCATTTCTTTCCATTGACATTTGAGATGGAACAGTTTATATTGTTTCCAACTCAAAAACAAGATGGAAATTGTCCTCTGCTTTTAGTAATTATATCAACAATGTTTGTTACCATAGGGACACTTCTACTGTGCATAGTAATGGAATAAATATTTATGACCTGCAGTTTTAACCTGTGATCCGTGTAGAGTCTGTGGGTACATTCTAACAGTCCTTCAAATTCCTTCTAATTATATATTTTTATGTGTACCTTCCTATGTGGATGGTTCTTTGGAGTACAGACAGTTTACTATGTCACTGGTGTGTGTAAGCATCTATCCATACCTATAGCAGCTTCTTCTCACTCACATTAGTGAACTGTGCCTCCTGTCAGATCAGTGGCAGCATTGAATTCTCATAAGAAGGTGAACCCAACTAAACTGTGCATGAAATGTTTGATGATCTGAGGTGGAGCTGAGGCAAAGATGCTAGAGCTGAGGAACAGCTGTAAATACAGGTTATCAATAGCAGACTGGCTTGGATGTACAGAGATCATAATAGCAAAAATACTTACAGAATATAACAAAACCCTAACAGTGAGTGATGAGTGACAATGAAACTGTAGCTGGTGAATGAACCAAAACAAAACTATGGAATACTCATAGTAAGTTTAGTACAAGTGTGTTGTGTTGAAGTCACTGTCTCCTATCAGCTCCAGAAGAGATTGCCTAGTTGCAGGAAAATTAGCTTAGGGCAACCCTGATTCTGCATTATGATCATTTGTACAATCATTTCATTATATATTGCAATGTAATAATAATGAGAAAATTGTGAACAATAAATGTAAAGCCCTTGAATCATCCTGAAATTAGCTACAAGGGTAGAGATCACTGTTAGAGAGTGAAGGATCACTGCTGTGAACAGAGTCTGGTCTTTCTATCACACATTCTGTATTTAAATACAGAGAAACCTGTTCTCAAAGGGACAATCTATCCTTGGTGATTATATTGCAAATTATATGCCATAAACTCCTCAGTCTTCAACTCGGGCATAAGGTCCATAGTGTAGCTAGAGGCAGGGCTGGTTTCTGGCCACAAACAGTCATGTTTGATTCTTCATGGTATACACACAGCATGTGAAATGATGCTTTGTACAATACCCTCCTCGGTCCCCATAGTCAGTAGATATAAAACATTGCATATAATGCCCCTTGCCATCCTAACATGGGGACAAGAGATTTATTTAACACCCACAGAGTATTAGGTTAATGACATGCTTCTGTCCACTGTGGACAGTAACCTGGAATGGTCATCTGTTGCTCCATAAGATGTCTCGAAATGTAACAGTTTATAAAGAAAATATTTATTTTTTTCCCCAATTTTTTATGTAATTAAGAAAATCTTGACTGTGTAGTTCTGGCTCTGGGTGTTTCATGAGTTGAGGAGATGGCCACGTCTACAATTGTATGAAATCTAGACAGCATTGAAAGTTCAATTTCTAAACCTAGTAAGAATTTCCACTTCCTCTCAATATAAATGCCGCTCTCCCCAGAGAAAGTGTTTCCAGAAAGGTTTCCAGAAAGAAGGAAGAATAGAGTCATACTGCTTTTTGTGACATAGCCCCAGAGCCACACACCACAATGTCTGCCTTATTCTACACATTAGCACCAAGGTGGTAAGTGTAGCTCATGTTCAGTGGAAGAAATTACACATGAGGGAATAGCAGGAGATGGGAGCTTCACAGGACCGTGTTACACAAAGGCCAGCTCTCCCAGAGCCACGGAGCTGCCAGAGGATTTGGTCTGCCCAGTGACTAAGAAGAATGGCACACAGTTCAAAGTGTATGTGTGTGGGGGGAGTGTGTGTTTGTGTGTGCGTGTGTCTGTGTCATGAACAGCCTGTTTGAAAAACAAACCAAATCCATTTATAAGAAACTACACTTATTTGTACATATGACTAAAATGTGATTTCAACTCATGTTATGAGAGTGACTGGAAAACATTTTTGTTTAAGTGTGAATAAATTTCACACCCCTCATGATGTTAAAGAAATCATCATTATAAGGTCTTGACAGAAAGGTATGTGTAGGAATTTTGGACCTAAATCAAAACTGTAAAATAAACCAATAGAAACAAATGTTGAATACCAGTAAAATTATTAAAAGAATTATAAGCAAATCTTTATGAATATGACCTTTGAAAAGATACTTTAATTAATAGTAATGTTTTTCTTGGATTCATGATCATAGTTTTGTATTATTGAAAAGCATACTATTTTTATCCGAAGTCCCATATAAATATTTCAGATTTCCTGTTTCAGTTTTTTCTAAGGGTGTCATGAAGTGAAAAACCATGAGGTTCTGTGTTTTGTTTCTCATTAATAAAATAGTATAAAAAATCACAAGATGATGGCAAAAATCTATGTCTATGTCAGTTTCTTACACAAGTATAGATACTAAAAAGAAGCTTAGAATTAGCAATCTCCAATAGTTTATCAAAATGAGGTTTTTTTTAAAGGAAGTGACCTAGAAACTCAGAGTTTAAATGATTTGTAAAGCAAACAGTCAGAATAACAATGTATCAATACAGCTTAATAGTTATGCTTAGATGTTAATAGATCTCTTGAATATTACTCAGGTTTTTTTTCCTGGTAATCTATGAAGCTTCTCACTGAAATTAATTAAATAATATGTGTCTCTGTGCAAAACCTGTAGTAAAGCACAATGCAGTGTGTTGATTTTGCTGTTGACCTGTTTTGAAGCTGTTTTATTGTTATCTACTTTTGTCTGTTTAAAATTTTTTAAAAATGAATAAATCAATGCCAGATCTGTGTGCTAAAGCTTCAGATGTGACTCTAGCCTCCTACAAAAAAATGATAGATGTGATTATGATTTTACCTTCTCTGACACCTAAAATATGACTATATTACTTATAAATGAGAAAACTGAGATCTATTTGCACACACACAAAAAAATAAATGAGCCTGGTTTATATGGATGTCTACCATTTTGTTTCAATTATAGTGATTCTCTAAGTGCCTACAGTTTAAGGGATCCTTTAGAAAGTGGATGTATCCCAATGTTGTAGCTTGGCATAACTGAAAATGTCTTGAACCTTGCATTTAATTAGTGTCCTGTATTTGACCCAGGAAAATGGAAAATTACTCAGGTTATAAGTCCCATCAGAAAAGCAGAATGAGCTGCACCCACGGGAGAAAAATTAACCAGCTCAACAAAGAAGCAGGATACAGGTATCATTAAAAAATTAATGTAAGATTCTAGCTAAATTGTTTCCAACAGGATGTCTTTTTGTGATTCTCTGTTTAAAAGCTTTGTAATTTTCCAGTTCAGGGCCACTCGGTGAGACTCTAAAATGGGTCCACGCAAGTGGTTACTGAGCTCAGCTAATTAAATTCCAAATTTATCAATTTGGCTGCTTGGATTCCTACATTGTTTATGAACCCACTTCACCCACCATTCTGCATCTGACCAGGGGGAATCTACTTTCTAGAGCTGGAACGTTACAGGGCTGCTATTTGAAAGAGCACATTACTGTAGAAAGAGATATGCTATTGATATTTGGCTAGTGTGAAATATCCTTCAAGTAGAGATAATACCAAAGCTGTGTATGCTATTCTTTGCAGTCCTAGGAGCTCAGAAGACAGTAGATACTGCAAAATAAAAGCCCAAGGAACAACCTCAGGAATTACGATTCCTTTGCAATCGTGCTTTCTCCTGCCATCCTGCTTCCCTTCAATTTTTCATGGGTGAGCTGCGGGGCGTACAAGAATTTCCCTTCCTTAGGGTGGTTCACAGAAACCAGAAGTATTGGGCCGGGGATTTAGTTCAGTGGCTTAAGAACCTGCCTGGCAAGCGTGAGGTCGTGAGTTCGATCCCCGGTACAAAAAACAAAAACAAAAACAAAAAAAACCAGAAGTACTCTTCCCAAATCCATTCATAAAATCTAGGAATGGTACAGTCATTGTTCTTGAACATTCTGTGAAAGATATGACCTTAAAGAAATGTTCTGACTTTATTCGATGGTAATCCTAAGACCCCCGAGAGGGCGCCGGCCAGATCCTCAAGAGGGAGAAACGCCAAGCAGAGGACTTTAAAGGGTCTCTCCGCCCAGCCCGCCTCCGTTCATGCCCTTTTGTCCAATCACACTTGACTGGGCTGCCCACACATCGTCCAACCTCAGCTTCAAGTGGTTCGTTCACCCTGGGGCTCTGAGGTGCTTTAATCTGAAGGCACCTGTGTCGGGCAAAACTATAATAAAAAAAAAAAAGCCTATGCTTTTATTCCATTAACTACTTCCTGTTTATTTTAGAAGACTCAAACACTGAACCTTTGGGAGGAAATTTGAACTCCCCCAGAGTGTCAATCAAAATTATTGCACAGGGCAATTAAACCAAGTGTGTATGCAACATAGTAATTTTGACCAATGTTTTCCTTTTGACTTACCCCAAAATACTGATTTTTAAGATTCTGACACACTTTATATATTTCCCTTGTTTGGTACCAGGATCAAACTCATGACCTAGCACTTTGCCAGACAGGTGATTAAGCCACTGAGCTAAATCCCCAACCCCTATTAGTAAAATATTAAACATGGCTTGCCATAATATTTCATATTAGGAAAAATTTTTACTTAACATTTTTTAAAGTTATAACCTAAAGGTGAACAATGGCATCTGTGTCCGATAGAAGATTTTCACTGCTTTCTCCCATAATATTGTTAAGATAAAATAAATATATTTGCACATTACCTATTTTGCCTTATGTTGACGTCATATATATAGCTTGTGTTACTTTGCAATATTAAACAGTACAATAAACATTACCAGTCACAGGATTTAATATGCTGTATATTCATGGATAGCTATATTGTTATGTGAGGGCTTATCATTCTTTTTCACTTTTTAACTCAAAAAATGCAAGAAAATATTTTCAGGTATATGTCATTTGAAAAATGAGCTGTCTAATGATTAGTCACTACCAAAAATAAAACTAAATCAAATTAATAAAGATGAAGAAAGAGGTCTAAATTAAAGATAATAAATTATGCTAAGTAAACATAGCATAACGCCACAAGCCAATTTCCCAGTAAAGTGGCAGTGGATTATCTCACATAAATCTCATCATGTAACATCTGACACAGAGTTCTATGCCTCTACACCAATTAATGAAATATTATGCATAGGTGGGTTTCTAAATGTAGTTTTTTTATGGTTCCTTTGAAAACTCAGAAATATTTTTAGAAATTACATACTAGAAATTATTGGCTGTTTTAACTATTGGCTGTTTAAAAGGCAGTTAACAGGAATTGATTATTTTCGGAACTCATTTTTTGTAATTACAAGATAAAATAAGCAAATAAAAGGAAGCTTGGAGGAGGAAGTTGTTAGAGTGAATTTGTCTCTGAATGTACAAAAAGACCTCCTCAGGCTTTTCATCCAGACCAGGAGAGCAAAAATAGCAATGAACAGCAGAGGAGAATAAGAAAGTAGTTCAAGTAATCAAAGGGATAGATTGGACATTCTAAGAAACAACACAAACACAAAATCCAAGAGGACCAAAAGTGTGCTATAGGAGAGCTTGCTGCCTGTCAGATCTGGAGTCCACTGGTCCAGTTCACATAAGTTAACCATTACTGTAAATAAAACAGTACAGCATTATCTGGTGAATCAGTCACGTTTGCAGATTGTGTGATTCACTGCTGTTGAACTCAGAAGAGTGAAGGAGAGCTTTGCCCGCGTTTTACTCTGAAGGGAATTTCTGTAGGACAGACGGTCCCTTGCTCAAACTGGGACTTCTAAACTTCTTCACTAAAAAACGTGTGATGGGGGAGAAGGCCCCCGCTTGGGAGCCTTTCCCCGCTTTGAGGTAATGTCACCGATTTGAAGTTACAGGCTCACCCAGTTGGGAACCTCTGTGTGCTTGCAGCCCACCTCTGTGACCAGCCCTTAGTGCTGAGCTGAGGCCGCTTCAGAGAACCGCTGCTTGGACATCCGAGCACAGGAGGAACTGGCTCTGACTCCTCACAGCCAGGGAGGATCCAGAATCAAAGCTGAGGTAATGTGAATCCACCAAACCTCACCCCAAGAGCACTGGCCCAAGAGCTGATGGAATAACCATGCTCTGCAGGCGTGAGAGGTGGCTCTTCAAAACCCATGAGGGAGAAAGCAAAATTAACTGCAACGCAGGTTCTAACCACTCTTGGAGAGACTTTTCTTGGTCTGCTGACATCTGAGTATGTAATTGTGCACCTTTCTAGAACACGCTGGCCCAGGGCTAAGTGGAGCAGAGTCCACTAACAGCAAGGAAAGCGCAAGCACAAAGCAGCTTTTTACACAGGTCCCCACGTCTCTCCTCCAGGGTCCTGCAGTCTCTGTCTCTTAGAATCCCCTGACTTGCTAGTGTGAATCTGGTAGGCACATTTGCAAAAGGCTTTATTTTCATAATTATCTCATTGTTCCTCTTCTGCAACAGCAAAGATAGTGAGCCTGACACACACACACACACACACACACAGATTATTTTAATGCAAAGTGAAGAATGCAGTGCCTTTTATTCAAGCCAAAATTCTGCTGCAGAGCAGGGCAGGTAAGGATGCCTTTGTCTTGTTGGATGTTGTCCTCATGGAAAAAAGCAAGCAAACAAAAAAGACTACAGAAGGAGAAGTAAACGTTACAGGAAGGTTTTACGTAAAATTGTTAAGATATTTGGAAATGAAAATAAACACTAGAAAGTTTGAGCATAAATTATAAATGCAATAACTGAGGTAAAATCAGATATGAATAGATTGGCTAGCATTTCGTGAAGAAAGCCACTAAAATATACCTAATTTTAGTATTTTCGTGGATAGTGTTGTATTTTGTTATATGTTAAAACAAAGTTTCCAAAGTTGTTTTCTTGTAAACAAAGCCCACACTTATAAAAGCATTATAGTTGGATACACTCAAGCCTCAAATATAACCTGTAGACCTACTGGCTTATCATAGCCACTTTCAATAAATTCTCGAAATATTTTCAGTGAAATCCATAACAAAAGCCTCATCTATAGCATAGACCAGACAAACAGATGCTGACAGAGGCAGAATAAGAAGGAATAGATGCAATAGCCTCAGTTTGTAAGCAGGTGTCAATCGTTTTCTATAGAAATAGAACACATCGACGTAATGAGAGACTTTAATTAAAAAACAAATCAAATTGAACGAAGGCCACTTCCATGAGCCTTGCCCACTTTTCACAGGTCACTCTGATCCTCACGGCGGGTCTCCCTGGCCTGGGCAGGGTGAGTGCAGGCCGCGGTAAGCCCTGGGTCAGCCACAGCATTAACACTCAGTTCTCAGCCAGAGGAAGCTCCTTGTTGATACATGCTCCCTTGGATGCGCCTGGTACCAGGTCGTGCAAGCAGAAAGAGCAGGGCAGCACTTCAGTCAATAGGGGCACAAGCATGCAAACATTCCCTTCTCTCCCCAAGCCTCAGATGGGAAGTCCATTGGTTTGCTCTCGTTCTTTCCCCCTTGGGCTCACATGGGACAGAGATAAAATACTCTTACCTGAGTCTTTATCTCAAATTATGTTTCTTTGGGAAACCTAGACAGAGCACTTTCATTTTTTTAATATCAAGAAGGAAAGTAACCATTAATTGCTCTGTCATTGCAAAAACATTGGTTTTCAGGTTTAAGGTCATTTAATAAACCTTTAAATGGGTTGTATGAACTTATGCTCACACAAACAAAATAGCTACCAAGTATGTCATGGGTGACCCAACAGTACATCTGGTAGGAAAGAAAGTATGTGGTCCATCAAACAAGGTAACAGAGCAGCAAGTAGCAGGAGAACCACAAAACCTGGACATCAAACTTCCATCCACAGATGGGCGGACAAAGACAATGTGGTAGTTACATGCAGTGGAGCACTACCCTGCCATAAAGAAGGGCAAATTTGAGCCATTCAAATAAGGGGCACAATGGAAGATATTTGGAGTGAGGAAGACCATGTTCAAATGGGCAGGGAAACATGAAAGGAGAAGTGGGAAGGGAAGGGAAGGAAAGGAAAAGGGGAGGGTGGAAGGAAATCATGGAAACAGGTTTTTTAAAAAATGTTGGTTAATTTTATCGCTACACTTCAGGTTTGCACAATGATCTCATTCATCAGAGGGACTCTGCACCTGCATGTGGTATATCTTGAGTCTTCTTTTTTGCCCAATCCCCTCTCCTCCCTCCAAATAGACCTCCAAATTTCCATCCTTATTTACAAAAGCTTTGTTTCCATTTTCTTCCTTTTATTCTCTTTTTTTCTTTCTGGAGTGAGATGGAATCTCAGCATTGCCTTAATTTGCATCTCCTGAGTGACCAGATACATGCAACATTTTTTCATACATGTGTTCTCCAGTTGTACTATTTCCATTGAGAAGTCGTAATCATCTCAGATGCCCGTCTTTGGATTGACTCCTTAAATTTGGCTAGTCTGATTTTGTTCAGCTCTTTGTATGTTCTAGATATTAGTCCTTTGTCTGAGGAGCAATGGGAAGAATGTTTTCCACTCTGTGGGTTGTCTTTTCACTCTGTTGGTGATTTCTTTTGCTGTGCAAAAGCTTTTTAATAGGATGATATCTCAGTTGCTGATATTTGTCATGTTGCCTATGCAACCAGGGTTTTGTTAATGAAATCTTTACCTGCAGCTATGTTTTCAAGAGTTCTATACTCTCTCTTCCAGCCAATTAATGTTTCTGTCTTAATATTTAAATTTTTTATCCATTTTGATTTTAGTTTACAGTATGGTGAGAGACATGGGTCTAGTTTCAGTGATTGGCCTGTGAAAGCCAGTTTTTCCAGCACCATTTATTAAAGAAGCTGTCTTTCTTCCAGGGAACAGGTTTGATCCCCTTGTCAAAGATAAGGCAGCTAAGTGCATTTGGGGTTGTTTTTGCATCTTATCTTCAGTTAAACAAAGCTTGTTAACTGGGAAATGAAAAAGGTTTAAAGGAGGAGAAGGGAATAAAAAACTTAACAACATATATTATGTACAGATACAAACACCCTATGCTGAATGTGTCAGTAGGTATGATGAATACATACTACTACTAAAAATAGTCTAAAAAATTAAAATAATGGAAAGAAAAATCAGATGCTAGTACAATACATACACTGTATATTAAGGCAAAAGAGAAAGCCGCATAAAGAAAAATAAATACCAAGGAGAAATTTAAATATTTGTGGACTTCAATTCATAAAAATCAATGTGCATTTCTGAAGAGAAATAGAAAATTTCTAGATCAAAGCTTCTGTGGAAGACATTCTGATCTGGAAGAAAGAATATAAAAATGCAGACAAGATCAATTATTCTAAATTCTCAATATGCATAATGTGAAATAATAATCCTCACTTGTAGCGTGACAACTTACACTCATGCTAATTGAGCAAAAATTAATAGGGGGATATACTGATAATCAGTGAAAGAGAACAAATAAAGTGAGAATTTCTAAAACACAGTTCTTACAATTTGTATAATAATGTAATATAATATAAGGATAAGATGACAAATGCTGCACTGTAAAGGCTGTTGAAAGTGACATACTTCAGTTTAAGTTCCAATCCTATCGATTACTAACTCTGTGCACTGGTCAACGGAGCAGACAGTAAGATTTCTGTGCCTCAGTTTCATTCATGTGCCAAGGGAATTTTAGCATCTTTTCCCTCAGATTGATATAAAAATACTGATGACACAAGCATGTAAACAATAACACTCAAGTTATGGATAGTAATAACTCAATCTAGATTATATTTTTTAACATTTTCTTTCTTTTATTTAACCTTCCTTTTCATGTACCTGTGTGCATAACATGCAGTTTGCAGTCGTCTTGAGGGGTGAGTACATGTGCGTACCAAAGCTTGCTGCTTTTTAAAATCCTCTTTTACTTCCCTCCCTCCTCCTATGATTCTCTTATCCTGATTTTCATTCTTGTTGATATTATTAATCTTAGCTCGTGGGGTGGATGTAATGTTTGCACTCACTGAGGTTGTTGGTTCCTGTGCATGGCACATCTTTATTCTCCTTTTTTTCTCCTTCTCCTCCTCTTCAGCCCCCACCCTGGCTCTCTGGACCAGTTCTCTAACGCAAGAGATCCACCCCTCAGCCTTTTCTGTGCATCCTTGATTATTTTCTGTGTACTTGGCCCACTCAATGAGAGACACCGTACTAAGTGTTTGTGTTACATATACTCTTAATTGTATTTTCTCAGAAAAATGACAGCCTCTAACCTCAGACCTGGTTTCTAATGCAGATTCTGCCACAATTGACATAATTGTGGGGCAAATATGCTATAAAAACATTAGAGCCATATAACTGTGTGAACATGAGCAAGATTACTAATTTTATTGTTTGTTGTCGTCATTGTTGTTGTCACTAGGAATCGAACTCAGAACCTTGTGCTAGGCAAGCAGGTCCTGTGTCACTGAGCTATACCCCCGGCCCTAGTTTTAGTCTCATTTCTTGGTAAAGATAACACTTACATATCACAATTTATATGAATGTATGCTTACATATGATTGTTGTGATAATGGCCAAATTATTTCTTTCACATATTGAGATTTTTTTCAGATTTATTTTAGATTTTATTTGGAATTGCAAAGCATTACTAGAAGCAAAGAGATAATAATAAGACAGTGAAGTTTACTGACTATAGCAATATTTCTTGAGGGATCACACAATAAGTTTTTCTATTCTTTTAAATATTAATGAGTGAAAGGCATGGAAGTCTCTACTGAAAATCACAAAGATGAAAGGGTATCCAACTCATTTCTTTTAAACTGATTTAAAACTATGAATCACAGGCAAAGACAATAAACTAGCTTTCATTTATTTAAATAGGAATCTATTGTGAAAACCTTGAAATGTGCAGTTAGAGGATATATTGTAAGAAAAATAATTTATATTAACCTAGGAATAATGCTGTTCAATTTGCACTGCAAGATCTCAGCATCTTTACAGACTTATTCATTTAACTATTTACTGAGTTACACTTTGAAATAGAAAGTTGACTGTGTCCTGCAAGGTGGCTCTTGAGAAGATTTCTGATTTTCTCCAAGGCCATACATCCAACTACTAACCTCTTTATTTTGGCTAGAACCCTAGTATTTTGAAAATTAGGTAGTAGTTGAATTTTATCCATTTTACAATTATCCACCTCAATATACCCACATCAATTATGTTCCATCATTTGCGTGTTTGAAGAAATAGATTTATGTCTGATCAAGAAAGAGAAGAATCAGTCAACAAATGTACAATTGTGTCTTGGTGGGGAAGTGAGCTTCTCTCGTTACAGAACTCTGGCAGAAGTCAGAACATGTAAATCAGAGACAGAGCAAGGCGGCTGCAGAGCGGTCCTCGGACCCAGACACCTGCTGCACGCTGTTTCCTGGTGCTCTTCATTCCAGGGCACTGCCAGCGTGCCGCTTACACATAAAGCGTTACCCAGCTGCCAGGGAACATCCTCCGGGAGACAGATGGAGGTACCGCAATTAAACATGGAGCAGGAATCACAAAGAAAGTCAATAGTGTCAGGAGCAAAGAAGCAGGAAACCACGAAGGTGCGATGTACAAATGTGAAGCTATGTCATATCCATGTCTAATACGTGTGCTCATTGAAAATATGTGTGGGATGGTATTAAGGAAAATAGATATCATAATTTTGCCAACTAAATTTTGCATATTAAAGAATTTCTATTTAAAAAACCATGGATTTTGTGGATAAAAATGACATTTAAATAATTACATGGGTGTAAGGATGGGAGGCAACGGCAATAAAAAAGGGTCCAGATGTGTGACCTCTGTGCGCCAGTTTCCCAGGAGGAATGTGACTGTTATATACTAGAAGGGGGTACTAGTAAGAAATTAAAGAATAAATACATTTTTAAAAATAAAATACAAAGCCTAAGTTAACTAGGATTTTTTCTAAAATTTATTTAAAATAATAAATACTAAGAAAATTACTCCTTAAATTAACTGTAAGCATTGATTTCCTCCCTGCTTTTCTGGAAAGTTGTTTTGTTTGTTTGTTTGTTTGCTTGTTTTTGGTACCGGGAGTTGAACTCAGGAACTCACACTTGCCAGGCGGGTGCTGTGCCTCTGAGCTGTATCCCTGGCTTTCTGCTCTATTTTAATTATTGAGTATCTGTAGTGTTTTATAATCTTTATTTAACTGTAGCTGTCCAATGGTATTGTTTTCCATGTAGTTACTTATTTTTTTAAAAAATTCTAAAATGTCTTACATGACTTTTAGATGCATCTGTTTATCAATACGTTTTCAGATATTACCGTAGACATCGCTGCTTTTGTTTCATGGACATTACCGTGAATTACGCTCTGATCACTTCCCATTTAACCTATCTGGAATGCATTTAAAGTACATCTCTTCTTAAAAGCAGAGGTTGATTCTTGCCCTATTGTGTAATATGGCAAGCTCTGAATTTTAATTATTGTGTTTACCCTGTTCACAAGAAATATGAACTCTAATATAATTAGGTTATATTCTACCATGATTTTTATTTTCCCCACTGATTGTTTGTTCTCTACTGTTTGTTTTTCTGCCTTCTTTTGGTTGTGTAATTATTTTTACACATTAATTTTTCACAAATGGTTGGCTGAATATGTATCTCTTATGATACTGTGATTTTTTTAGTTTTAATTCTTTATTCTGAATTTAATTTCTATACTATGGACTTTTGACAGTATTTATGGAGTGTTTCTCATCAATCAATTAGTTATTTTTGTCATACATTTTAATTCTATGCATTTCACAAAATTGCATAATATGCTATACAAATAAATGTTTAAACAATTGTCAGTTTAAAATATTTCAACAATGAAAAAACATGACATATTTTATTTACCTACACATTTACCATTTTCACTTTCATGTTGTGGACAGATCTGCATTTTCTTCTGGAATCATCTTCCTTTTGCTTAGAAGGTTTTCTTTAATATTTCTTGTAAAACAATCCCTCTGCTGTTCAATTATTTCATTTTTTGTATGTTTGGATAGGCCTTAACTTTCTCTGTGTTTTGAAGCCATTTTTTTTTTTAGCTACAGAAATCAAAGTTGACAGTGCATTTTCTTTTTAATAATTGCAGATGTTTCTCCACTGTCTTTTTTCCTTGAAGTCTTACAAACTATCACTATTATTTTTCTCTCTGTGTTTTTGTTCTTTTAAGTGCTTATAAGTTGCTATCCTCTTTAATGATTTAAGTTTTGAAAAAGTTTTAACTTGAGTTTTTTCCATGTTTTCTAGGATGGGGGTAAACTTATGTTTGTTAGTTTGTATCATTCAAATTTTGCCCTGCAATATTTTCCAATTTTGGAAGTTCCAGTTACACATACAACAGGGCATTTGGACATTTTTCACTACTCAATATGCCTCTCTTTACTTTTATAAAGACCTTTGGAGACCAAGGATATAACTCAGCAACAATGCTGCTGCCTGGTACCCCCACCCAAAAAAGACTGTGCTCCTTTTATTATAGATTTATTACTATATATTCAATTTCACTAATCATTCATTCTAAACATCTATTGTGTTAGTAAAACAGAGTGTATATTTTATAGTAAATGCTGTATTTTTAAATGTCCAAAATTTTTGCTGTTAATATGTGCAATATTTTCTTAAATAAAGAAAATAGTTATAATAATGTTAATATAGTCTTTTCCAAGGTATAAAGACATGCACAATTTTACCATAGTTTTGACATATCATATCATTTGCATTAATTACATTGTGTTTCTTACCAGCATTCTTTCCAACATTTTTTTCTGACTCAACCTGCTTAATATCTCCTTCTGAGAATATAAGAGCACAGACACTGAAACATTTGATGCTGTCTCAGTTGCTATATTTATTTTGACAATACAATAGAGAAAGAATAGGGGTTATAAAGGTAATATCTTATGCAAACACCCCTACCTCTCTGTAGTATATAGATATGTGGTGATGAATTGAGCACATCCCACTGACATTAGGAGACACAGTGGGAGGTAGAGGAACAGGAGGAAGGGGCTGAGGGAAAACAGGGATCTGAGAGCTGGAGGAAAAATTGCACAAGTGTGAACTGAGGCAAATCATCAATGTTTTCACTTGGGATGGAAGAATTTGAGTGAGTTAGCAGCTGATGGGTGTGCTATAAATAAAAGCATAACCCTCTGTTTTTGCTGGTGAAGTCACATGCTTTCTGTCAGTAGCCATAAACCTGGCTGGCTAACTTGTTAGTGTGAAAGGAAGACTAAGTCTCAGAACCTTCACATTCTTCTCAGGCTTGCTGACAAGCAGGAAAGGAAAAGAGACACAGATTTTAGGAGAAGCAAAGATAATAATATCAAGGGTAGGTAATTGTGGTGAAAGAAAAGTTTCATAGGAAAGCTTTTCATCAAATATTACGTTATTTGGACAAGATGATATAACCGTGTGTTTGTCAGTGTATTAAATGACAACGAGGAGAAATTAGGGAGGGACTTGTACACTACATAGAGTAGGCTGAAGGGTGACGAATTGTATACTGGGAGTGGATAACTTTGCTCTAGATGGGAGGATTTCTCTAACAATGTGTGAAGATTGAGGTTTTGACCATCTTTCATATAGCAGTTATACGGACACATTCCCACATGGACATTGTAAGGAAGAAAAATCCTGTTTCCTACTGCTGGCAATGAAATGATTCAGTAGAATTGGGGCTGGATTTCTTGGTTGACCAGAGGGCAGAGCATGCATTGTAGAAAAAAATGCAAAAATCTGATCCATTTCACATGCAAATGATATTTATAATCTATATGCTAACCTGAGATTTATTGCGAATTTTTGCAACCAATTTTAGCTGCCATTAAAGGCCTTTTGCTCTCTCAAATAGATCTTCGTGAGATAGAAAAACTCTTTTGGCAAGTTGTAAATGAAGCAATGACTGGTTTTCAGGTGTCTGAGATTACAAAGCCTATTTTCTTGTTTACTTTTTTCATTGCTGAGACAAAATATCTGACACCCAATGTTAAAGGAGGAAAGGTTTATTTAGTTCAGTTTGTAGAGGTTTCAGACCATAATCAACTGGCTGCAAGACAGAGGGGCACAGTTCTTGGCAGTGAAAGACAGCAAAAGTAACAAGTGAGGAGACAGAGTCAAACCTCTTTTTGTGCCTTATATTGCATGCTGGCTACCTGCCCTTGGGTGGGTGTTGCACTCACATCTCTAATCCCAGCATTGGAACATAAATTAATCACACTCTGTAGATTCAACTCCCTCCAAACACCCTGCCCTTCATGACCACATGAGGCTTTGGAGAGACAACCAGACATAAATCATAAAATTCTGCCTCTGGCCCTCGAAAAACTCATGTACATCCATTTATGCAAAAAGCTCCTAGCTCATCTCTAAGACTGTCCAAAGTCCTAACAATTTCAACACTGCAGAGAAGTCTAAATCCAAAGTCTTCTCTGAAATTTAAGGTAAATTCTTAACTGTGAGCCCCTGTACAAATGAAAAGAATTTATACACTTCCAACATTCAGTGGAACACGATAGACAAATTCCACTCAAAATATGCAAACAGGAATGTAAAGGAATGAGATCAAAGCAAGTTCAAAGTCCAGCAGGGCAAAGATTAATACTGTAGTTGCGTGCGCAGCATCCAAAGCAGTCTGTGGCAGATGTGAATTCCAAAGGACTTGGATAGCTCCACTCATATGGCACTTTTGGTGGCTGTATTTCCACAGCTTCTCTCTTGGGCCAGCTCTGCTCTCTCCTTGGAATTTCCCTTAAATTGTCCTCATTCCTGGCTTCTCCAAACTTCTTGTGTATGCACTGTACATTTGGCTTTAGCTCAGCTTCATGCACTGGCCTCTCAGGAGCACATTGCCCGGTCTCCCAGGCCTTCTTCTGAAATCTTGGTGGAAGACATCCTGATCCTACAACTCTTCCATTCTGTATGCACTTAAAATGAGCTCCCTGTGCATGATGCCAATGTCTGCTGCCAGCTGAAGCAGCACTCAGCCTTCCCTCTCTCTTGCCTGGAGGCATCAAGTGCCTGAATCACTGAACACTCTGAATCCAATTCTGAGGAGTAAATTCTCAAGACTATCTCCAACATAGTGCTCTGCAGCTTTTTTCTCAAAGCACCCTTTCACTTTTGCAACTTTGAGGCTGCAAAGGCTGAAGCCCTGCTGCTTCTTTTGATGCCCTCATGCCATGTTTTATATCTCCTGCTCCTTCTCAGCAATCAAGTGCTCTTCTGCTCTATCTTTGTAGTTCACAGATTTACTGGAGCTTGCTTTCTGGCCAAACTCACATTTCAAATCATTCTGCTGAGCTCTTTGCTCTTGATACTCAACATAAATATGGCTAAAAGTCACCAATAGTAACCATGCCATTGCTACAGCATTACACTGTCTTGAAATTTCTTCTGCCAAATTAATTAGTCTGACACCTTTAATCTTAGTCTCAGGCAAAGTCTTTGGTCATGAGCGAAATGCAGACAAACTTTTTGAAAGTTATAACACACATCATCCAGAGTCCAACAACCAATGCAGTCCTTCCGCCCAGCAGAAATTGCCAGAGCCTGGTTTTTACCAGTAGGATTTTTATCAGCTTTTTGGTCTTCTGAGCTCTTACTATCCCTTTCAGTACAACCTAAGTCATTCCAGCTCTACTTTTTCAACCAACATCTCGGATTCATTTCAAACTCTTCCTACAAGCCATTCTCAGAAGATCCTGAACCATATGGTCAAGTTTAGTCACAATGGTGGCCCCTTTTCTGCTATCAAATTCTGTCTTAGTAACTTTTCTATCATTTCTGAGACAAAATACCTACCACATGAAGTTAAAGGATGACAGGTCTATTTAGCACAAAGTTTGTAGTGGTTTCAGTTCATAATTGACCAGTTCCAAGGCAAGGTGGTATGGCAGAGGGGATTAGTTCATGGTGGGTAGACTGTAGCAAGGCAACAGGGTGGGAGGATAGAGAGAGACAGAGAGAGAGAGAGAGTGAGAGAGAGGGAATCTTTCTGTCCCTTATCTAGTACACAGACTTCTTGCCCTAGAGTGGGTGTAGCAGTTAATTCCAACATTCGACCATGAACCAGTCACAAATTGTAGACTCAGCTACCTTTAAAAAGCCTTCCCCTATGACTGCATAAAGCTTTGGAGGGAACAACCAGACACAGACATTAACACCCATGAAGGTAACCCACTAGAACCGGTTTTAACAAACACATTTTTTTCTTAAAAGGGCCATAAAATAAATAGTTTAAACATTTATACCACACATTTTCCAGTACAAGTTATCAAGTCTACCTTTAAAGGACAAAAGCAGTCATGAGGATCACAAGTTCCAGGACAGTATTGACAATTTGGTGCAACTTTGATCCATAATACAGAATATAAAGGGCTGAGGATGCAGCTCAGTGGTCGAGTTTTGTCTACGGTGTATCTGCGAATAATCTCCAGTACTTAAAAAGAAGACAAATAAGAAAAAGAAAGAAAGAAAAAACAAAGAATCCCTACTCTGAAAAGCAAACTGGAATCAACCAGGTTTCAAATCCCACATTCAATTTCCCACCAGAAAGTACCATATCTGCAGATGCCAAGTTGAGGCTCTCAAAGCTCAAATGAGTATTATTGCCATCCCAGGGCAGAGCATTAGAGATACAAAACAGCACTGGTGTTCATTTGGCTGAAGCACAAGCCATTTTTCTTTCCATGTCCCCAGTGTTTTGTGTCTCTGCTAGCATAAATGTTGTATGAATTCTTTCTATCCCCAACCCATACATCTCCACAATTTCCCAGTTGTAGAAAAAAAATCCCACAATTGTGGGAATGCAAATTTTAGGAGTCTGTTGGTTCTTTTATAGTGTAGTGCTAGAGGCAAGGAAGTCTGTTTCTTTTTCATGTTTCATTGATCCAGCAACCTTTCCAAGGTCTACAATTTATGGGATTTCTAAGTTTTAGCTTTTCACCTGGCATAGTTCTAGGGCCTGGTAGATTGGTGTCATATAAATTGTTGACACTAACATCTTGGTAATCAAGATGGTCAACTCCCCTCCAGCTTGCATTTGGGTTTAGAATGCACTTTTTATTTTTTTAGTGGGGGTAAGGAAGCTAGTAGGTCTTGATTATATTTCTTATTAGTTCAGCTATGCTTTTAAAAGTATTTTGTTTTATTTCTTTTAATAGTTCTAAGTACTCTCTGTAGGATATCATATTAGAATATTAAACTACATTAGCAAAAATATATTTTTGGTGGGTTACTTTCTTTTTCCTTAGTGCCTCTTGGTAATCTGGAGTGATGTGTGGTACATCAACAGTGTGAATTTGTGCAGTGAATTTCACATTAATCCATTACTGTTTTCCTATTGCTTAAAAAATAGCTTCCTGTTAACAGAAACAAAGACTTTTTTGTATGTTACATGGTTATTTGATGCATTTATGAATAGCATTTTATGATTTGCATGAAAAGAGTAGCTAAAAATAAAGCTGAAATCTGGACTTCAAGTAAACATAAAACTCGTCACCTTTGTGAAGAAAAGGACAATCAATGTGTACACTACTATTGATCTGGCCACTCAGATACATGATGTTCATAGGATTCATCATTGCTGTTAAAATTACACATATTGCAAGAAAAGTAACTGCATGAGTGGTTGAAATTAAAGTTAAATTAAAATTAAAATTCAAGAACTCCGATCTCATCTTCACAGTCACGCATTTCATTACCCCATGGCCCATTCCTTCAACACCCTTGGTGTAATCTGATGGACAGATACAAGATGCACAGCTTTTCCATCTCATTATTAAATATTCTTCCAAAACACTGAACTGTTTATAAACATTTCTATGAAAATTTTATGTTTAGGGAGTGGGGGTGTATTCAAGTTAGGTAACCATTCACATTTTGTCCCAAAATGTCCTGGTCATTTATGTTCCAAAATGTCACCTCCAAATTCTTGCCTACAGTAAAATGTATCTCTACTTCACAATTATTTTTTTTAATATATTATTAATAGTAAGAGACACCTCTCAAAGATATTCCTATGTGAAGTCTTTTCTTAATCTTTTCTGGATGGATAACTGGACCCCATAGCAGATTTCTTCAGGGACTTTGCAAGATCACTGGACTGTAAGAAATTTAGCAAAAGCTGGCATGCTGAGAAGGCAAATACTTTTGGGAAGATGCTGACCAAAGGAGCAACTGAATTCATGAATGATAAGGAAGGCAGCTTGGAACAAAAGTTCCCGTGCTCCTGGAATGCACAGCTAGAGAGTAGAACATAACCCGTAGGAAACTCTCAACAGAATTAAAAGTAAGTTATTTTCCAGTATGTTTGGTTTGGCTTGTGTCTCCTCTACTCCTGAAAAGATTGCCCTAAACTGGGACATTTGTCCCATAACAAACCACCTCATTTCCGCCCTGTCCTCTGACCAAAACTTCTATAAGAATATGCTGCAAATGATTTTTCTTCCACAAGTCTGTTCTTAGGTCGTCGAGTTACCAATAATAGCTGTGAGGGTCTCCTCATTGCTTGTTGTTGTCCTGAGACTTTTTGATGCCCAAAAAGCAGCCCGTCTGAGTTCTCAGTGCTTGAACTGATTCTTGTCTCCAAGTGTTCTTCCCCATCCTCGGTAGATCCACATTCACACATTGAGACAAATATCACATCAATTCCACATATGTATTCGGGATGACTTAGGACAATCCAGTAGATGCTAAGGGAAGGTAGTGTTGGGACATAACTGTAAATGATCATCTTTATGACTAGGTGGCTAAGATATCTCCTATATCATCTTTGATTTATCATCTATGGTTCCATGGTTTTAGCTTATACCAGGACCCAGCAAACATCCAAGCTATGTTATCAAAAAGACCATTGACCTTTGCAACACAGGATATCTTTGTTCCAGAGTGCTGAGACTGTCAGTTCTAATCAGAGCACTTCATAATCACCATGACGGCCTTCTGGTGTCCTAAACATGTTCAGAGTCATGGGCCTCGGAGATCTAAACGGCCAAGTAGAGAACTACTTTATTTGTAAAATTAAAAAGCTAGAAATGGTGCTTTTTGCTTTTAAATCTTGAGTCTATTCAACAGACTTTACATCATTCAATAAATAATTCAGAGTGGCACAACAATTAGGATAAGTTCTCTAAAGGTTGTGTTGTTTTCATAGTGACAGAGGAAACAGTTTTATTGATGTGGCCTCAAACCTTTAGAAATTGTACTCATTATCTCAAATATTATGACACAACTATGTATCATGAAGATATGTCTAATGCATTGTTCCTTGGCCTAATGAATATAATACCTTTAGTATAGAAAAGTATCAATGCTTCCTGTGGATGGTAGGATGCTTATTTAATCAAAGGAATGAATTATGTCACACAATGAGATTATTGATGTACCTCAGCAAGCCAGATCTCAATATAGACAATGTCCTTTTAAGACAAAGCCATCATAGCTTCTTTATATTGTGACAAGAAAAAAAAATAATGTCAGATAAATCTGCATAGCTGTTAAAAGAATATTTATTTACCTCGGTAAGCTTCACATGTAAAACAGTCGTTGTAAGACGCTCATATCTACCTGTAGGCTTTGTTCTGACCAAAATGGATAATTAAATGTAACTGTTAAAGGAATAAATATTCTTGTTTTGTTTTGAATATTTAATATAACCTGTGATTTTGCCAGTCAGAGGCTCACTTATTTCATCTATCTGCTAAATAAACAGAAGCAAACCTGTTGTGTGCTTTGCCCATATGCTATTTTGGCTCAAACTCCACCTTTTCATTTTCTTCTGTTTTCATCTTCAGTGAATTTGAATTCCTAGTGAATAGTTGGGTCCATATAACATGCTCATGTGTTTCTTCATTTAGAAGACATGGTAATCTTTGCAAATACTCACAAGTCTCTCTAGACAAGCAATGAAAAGAATAGAACGTATTTTGGTGGACTTTACATTCAAATGTGTAAACTCAATCCATTCTGAAATCTGTGAAGATCCAAACTTCTTCATGTTGGAGAACCAAAGTCCATTGTCTCTCTTCCAGACAGTAGTGTGTATTTGCTTTGTGAGAAGTCCTTTCTTATCACTCTGCTGTGCCTGCTCACCTTGTAGTACTAATCTTTGCATTGTGTCTGGTAATTAGAACTCTTACCTAGCCAGGGACAGTTCCTCTGAATCCAACAACTCAATTTCAAAAGTAACATCCCTATTAACATTTCTGCTCCATGAAAATCATCCTTTTGCAGTGTACTCTTCTTAAACATTCACTTTTGAATACTATTTAGCTAATTCCTAAGGTTTTACTTAGTAGTAGTAATTTAAAGGAGACTTCAAGAAAAGAAGCACAGTTTATGCCAAGACCTAACCCTAAACTTACTCTGTCATAGAATATGCTTACCATGGCCCTGGAGCCCTATAACAAGGCTTTTAAAATTAAACTGGCACAAGGGCTAGCATCTTCCCAAGAGAAGACCACCTTTGTGCTATGAATAAATGAAGTTTTATTTTTTTTCAGAGGGTGTGAACAGAAAATATATCAAATGTTCATATTTTTAAAAATATACTAAAAGACAATGCATGCAATTACTCACACTTAAAACACTCCTCTCATTTCAAACATCTGTATCCAAATAGTCTTTCCACTTTTTGAGGCAGTACTGGAAATCTTTCAAGAGTATTTTTAGTTGCACTGTCCTGGCTGCCTGGTTCCCTGCATCAGTCAAAACATTTACTTTTCATGGTCATTTTGACTTTGGAAAGAGCCAGAATTTGTGAGGTCCCAGATCCAGTGAA
>PVJX010023955.1:0-28649 GCA_004027295.1 Dolichotis patagonum | reverse complement strand
GGGTCCTAACTCCCCTCTGTGGGCTCCTGGCTCCCTAAGTTGTAAGGTGAATGCTGGGTGTGGCCACCCCAGAGCCTGTGGAATCTCAGGCAGGCCAGGCCTCCTTGCCTTGTCCCAGGCAGGTCTCCAGGAGGTTCCCTGCATGTGAAGGGCCTACAGGTCCCAAAGAGTCAGGCCAGAATGTTGGTTTCTGAAAAGTTCGTGGTCCCAAACAGACCTGGCCAAGATGCCAGTCTCCACAATATTCCCAATCCAAACAGCCCGGGCCACTCTGCAGGTCCGAGAGTTTCGGGTCCCAAAGAGACATGCCGAAATGCAGGTCTGTGCAGACTTGGGATCCAAACAGCTCAGGCCACTCTAAGGTCCGGGAGTTTCAGGTCCCAAAGAGACAGCCTGAGATGCTGCTTTCTGGGAGACTTCCTGGGCGTGAAGGGCGGGGCTACAGGCCCAAATACACCTGGCCCAGATGCCGATCTCCAGGCAGTTCCCTGCAGATGAAGGGCGTGCTTACCAGTCCCAAAGAATCGCGCCGAGATGCAGGTCTACGCAGACTTTCAATGCAAACAGCTCAGGCCACTGTACGGTCCGGGAGTTTCGGGTCCCAAACGGACAGCCTGAGATGCTGCTTTCTCGAGGCTTGAAAATTTTAACTCTTGTGGCAAAATAGCATGGAATAGGTAATTTATATTTTTAGTTTCTAAAAAAATCTCAAAACTGATTTCCATAGTGGTTCAACCAATTTACACTCCCACCAACAATGAAGAAGCGTAACTTTCATTCCATAGACTCACTAGTATTTCTTATTGGTTTACTTCCTGATGGTAACCTTTCTTTCTTGGATGATACTGCATTTTGATCTTTTTCCAAAGGATTGGTGTGTTTCAGAACAAACCTGAGAGTGATCACTCTGTAACTGCAGGCCCACCCAGCTAGGCTCATATAGGCACAAGTTATTTTACAGAGTCCTGACTATAAAAAGGAAAACTTGACTCTTGAACTTTTGAGAGAAAAGCTTAGTATAGAGAGTGCCTATTCACCAGGATCAGCATTTGAAAACACAAAGGATTGCATTTTGTTAAGAAAAGGGTCAAATAAATGATTGAGAACTGTAAGATGTAGCTGTGCTGCTTTACTTTTATAACCTGGGATGATGAATCCACAGCAGCTTTCAAAGCATAGCAGGAGGGAGGGATTTAAAGTGGTCTCTGTTTATACCAGGATGGCAACGAAAAGACTTTTCTAGTGACACTGAACCTTTTCTTGTGTACTTATATGCTGGTTGTGTTGCTTCAGCTGAGAAATGTCCATTCATTTTAGAATTGGGTCTTTAAATGCGGGTGGTTTTTAACTTCTTTTGAGTTTACATGTTTTCTAGATGTTAGTTCTTGATCTAAGGAGTAGCTGGCCAAATATTTTCCCTTTCTGTAGATGTCACTTCATTTTGTTGATGAGTTCTTTTGTGGGCAAAAAGATTTAAATTTAATGTGATCTCACTTGTCAACTGTTGATATTATTTGTTTCATGACTGGGATTTTATTACAAAATTCTTTATATAAACCTACGACTTTCATAGTTCATGTATTTTGTCTGCTTGCAGATTAAGTGTTTCTGTTCTATGTTGAGATTTTAGATTCTTTGTGGTTTCATTTTAATGTATGGTGACAGTTACAGAGCAAAGTTCCAACTTCGATATGTGGACACCCTTTTTCCTAGCACCATTTGCTAATGAGTGTCTTTCCTCCAGTGAAGAGATTTGGCTTCTTTTTCACCAGTAATATAACAATGTGTGTGGAGCTGTATCTCTACTTTCTGTTCTGTTCTGTTTTGTTGATCCACAATTTTTTTTTAAAATACCATTCTTCATAGATCATTAGAGTGTTTAAGTATAATTTGAGGTCTGGAACTGTGATGTTACTGTCATGCCATTGTTACCCAAAATTTCTTTTGCTATTCTAAGTTATTTATAGTTCCATATAAATTTTAGGATTCCTTTATCCAGTTTTATTATAAAAGACATTGCTAGCTGGAATGAGATTGCATTCATTGTATATAATAATTTTGATAATATGGTCTTTTTAACTATACTGATTCTGCCTCTCCAAAAGAGGGAATACTTAGCTGATTTGTGATTTTTCCTTGATCTTTTTCATAGCACTATACAGATTGCTTCACTGTAGTGAATTTTCACTACCTTGGTTTATTCTCAAGAATTTCATGTTTCCTGATGCTATTGTGAAAGGAATTATTTTTCTCATTTTCCTGGTATACAGGAACACTATACATGTTTGAGTGTTTTTTTTTTTTATAATGGCACACTACTGAATTTGGTTATTATTTCTCTTCTTTTGGTGATATTTTTTGACTTTTATTGTGAGGATTGTCATCTGCAAATAATGTTAATTTCACTTTTTAATACTATGGACATAATCTTTTTCTCTTTTTTAATTTCTAATTCCTTTAGTTACTATTTTGAGAACTACACTGAACCAAGTTGTAATAGTGGACATCCTTGTTTCATTCCTGACTCCAGAGAGAAAGTTTCTAGCTTCTCAATATTAAATATAAAGTTGGCCATTAGTTTGTCATAAATAGCCTTTATGAAAGGACTTTCTATTCCTGTTTTTTGGTGGGTTTCCACTTTGAATGGAGATTTTTTGTGAGATGCTTTGTTACATTTACTAAGGTGATCACATAGTTTGTGTTCTTGCTTCTAGTATGTGATGAATTACTTGTTTTAAACAATTTCTGCAAGTGTGAAATGAATTTTGTTGATCATGATGAATTTTTAATTTTTCAATATTTTTTATTTGGAAGAGAATAAAACCAGGCAAATAAACCAGAATAAAGCCAATCAAAACAAAATTATGTAATACAGTATTTCAAAACAAGATAATAGGAAATTGACAATTGTCACCATAATGACTCTTGTTTTCAAAATAGCCTCCTATACCAACACACATAGTAAAATTAAGCAAAACTGAATGGAATAGAAACAACATAATATGGGACTTCAAAACAAGATAATAGTAAATCAAAATGGCTGCCATAGCATATCTTATTATCTCTAAAATAATCACCCATGCCATAAGACATAATAAAATTAAATAATACATAATAGAATAAAACCAAAGCAAACAGAACAATGAAAGTGATACAGAACTTTAAAACTAGACAATAGGGAATTAACAATGGCTTCCATATTCCGAAGGAGATCCCCAATAGATGCTTTATATTGTTGTCATCTAATTAGATGATCAGATTACTGGCTTTAAGCCTGAAAAGTCAACGAAACACTAAACAATGCAAGCATTAAATTGTATTTTACTTCAATAGCTATCCTCTTGACCTGTATTTCTCCAAGTCAGCTGGTTGCTTGCAGGGGTTGGGAGGAGGGACTTGGCTCTTCTTGTCTCTCCAGCCCGCCCTTTGGAAAGGGCTGGTGTCTCGTTCTCTCCACTGCCTGAAAATGGTACCAACTCACAGGAAGTGGTTGGTTTCTTGTTTTCCTCTTGTTGCCTGCAAAGGGCACTGACTCATAGGTAGTGACAGATTTCACATTCTCTTCCCAGTTACTTGTGAATGGTGGAGTGTCACAGGAAAGATTGGCTTCTTGTTCTCCTCCCAATGGCCTGTGAATGGAGCTAACTCATGGGAAGGGGCTGGCATTTGGTTCTTTTCCCCATGGCCTGCACATGGTGCTGATGCACAGGAAGGGTCTGGCTTCTTGTTTTCTTCCCCACAGCCTATGAATGATGCCAACTCACCGGAAGGTGCTGTTATCTGGTTTTCTGCCTCATAAGCCACAATGGCACCAAACCACAGGATGGGACTGATATCTAATTCACTTCTCCCAGCCTGTGAATGGCACCAACTCACAGGAAAGGGATGACTTCTTTTTCTCCTCCCCATGGCCTGTGAATGGTCCTGACTCACAGGAAGTGCTTGGCTTTTTGTTCCCCCCTTGGACCAGGAATGTCACTGAAGGAAGTAAGTGGCAGGCTTCTTGTTTTCCTCCCTGTGACCCATGAATTGCCTGGATCTTTATATGTTCTTGTTTCATCTTTGGTAGTTCACATGTATCTAGCTTTTTATATTATTTTTCAAGAGGTTTACCTTAAACTAGAACATAGGTTCTCAAAGTAGTTATTAATAATCTGTTGTATTTGGGCAGCAACTTTTGTGACTTCACATATTTCCTTTCTAAATGCATGGACTTGCTTCTTTCCTTCTTTATTTCAATAAAATCGAGTGTTTATATATATTGTCCAGAATTTCAAAGAATCAACTCTTCAGTCCATGGATTCTTTGCATTGATTTCTAGTCACAATTTCATTCATTTGGGCTCTGATGTTTACAATTTATTTCCTCATATCAGCTTTGGCTTTTGATAGTGCTTGTATTTCTAGGACCTCAAGGTACATGATTTAGTTATATATTTGAGTCCATCCTGATTTTCTAATGTGGGAATTCACTACCATAAACTTCTATCTTAGGATTTCTTTCCTTGTGTGCCATATTTTCTTTGTCAGAACTGGCATTATCTTTTGATTGTAGAGATTAATTTCTTCTTTAATTTCATCTA
Organism: Dolichotis patagonum; assembly: GCA_004027295.1. Classification (NCBI taxonomy): domain Eukaryota; kingdom Metazoa; phylum Chordata; class Mammalia; order Rodentia; family Caviidae; genus Dolichotis; species Dolichotis patagonum. The sequence continues at coordinate 24,067 of PVJX010023955.1, read as the reverse complement.
TAACCCATTTATTATTCAAGAGTGTTTATCATTGATTTTTAGTGTCACTGTACTTTGATTTGATGCTGTGAATGGAATCACTTCAGGTCTTCTACTTTTATTTAAACATGCTTAATTGACTAGGTTGTAGTCTATTTTGGAGAAAATTTCATGTGTTGCTGAGAAGATGTGTACTCTTTCTGCAGGATGGAAGAAATTTGAATACCTAGACAGCCCATTTGTTTGAAGGTTTGGTTCAACATGGGTATTTTTTTTTCTTTGTTGTTTTTTTGTCTAGTTGATCTATCCTTTATTGACAGTGTTATATTGAGATCCTCCATTAAAATTGTTTTAGGGTTTATCTGATTTTTCTTGTGCATGAATATATATTTTAAGAAGTTCGCTGTGGTGGTATTTGAATCACATGTATTTATAATTGTTAAGGCTTTCTATTGAACTATTCCTTTAACCTATATGTAGTGACCTTCTTTATCTTTATTGATCTGTCCCATCTCAAATAATGATTGGAGACAGAGCTCAGGTCTGTGGTGGGTATAGTCACCTGCAAGTGGGTAATAATATAATGTGAGAGTGTCAGTTCTAGGACTTTCACACTGATGGAGGTTCAGGCTGAAGCTGACCTTTATCAATGAGGCTCAGACCTGTGTTCTTAAAACACTCTGAGCACCTCTTGTTGACCAAACCATGGCTTCTTGTTCACTGATGTCTCCAGTGTTTGACCCTCACAGAATCCTCATTGCTGAAGAATTAGTGAAATTTGCTAAATAGTTCTTTCTGCCTCACTCAGTTAATTCTTATTGGGGGTAGCTGTCACTCAGGAAAACAGAAAATTCACTAATTCTTCTGTTATGACTATTTGTTTCTCATAGATGGCTTTTATAAGATTGAGATAAAGAACAGTTATTCCAGTTTTCTGTAATGTTTTCATCATTCATGAATGGGTGTTTAATTTTTCAAATGCTTTTTCTGCATCTATTGATATAATCACATGATTTTTGTCTTTGGCTCTGTTGCTACGGTACACTACATTTATTGATTTGTGTATATCAGACCATCCTTGCATCACTGGGGTGATTCATGCTTGAACATGATGTACAATCTTTTTGATAATACAATTGCTGCTTTCAGTTTACCCATATCATATTGATAGTTTGTTCATCTATGTTTATTAGTGAGGCTGACTTGTAGTTCTCTTTTGTGATTGGATCTTTCTCTGGTTTTGCTTTCAGGATAATACCTGCTTCTAGGAATAACTTTGGGTATATCACTTGCCTTTCAATTTCATTAAACAGTTTGAGGAGTAATAGCATTAGATCTCTAAATAACTCTAAATTCAGCAGTGAATCCGTAAGGACCTGGACATTTTTCATTGGTAAGTTTTTAATTATTCCTTCAATTTTATTGACTAATATTGGGTTATTTAGAATTTTATATGTTATTAATTCAGCTTTGATAATTCGAATGTATCTGGTAATCTGTTCATTTTTTCTGTTTTCCATCTTACTAGAATAAATGTTCTCAAAGTAGGTATTGACATTCTTCTAAATTTCAGTAGGATCCATTGTGCTTTTACCCTTTTTCTTCCAAACTGTATGGATTTGAGTCTTTTATTTTTCTTTTTATGATAAGGTTGCCTAAGGGTTTATTATTTTTATTTAGTGTTTCAAATAACCAACTACTCATTGGTTCTTTGCATTGCTTTCTTAGATTCTATTACATTAATATCTGCATTGATCTTTATAATTTCCTTCCCCATATGAATATCAGACTTGCTTTCTTCTCTTTTCAGAAGTTTAAGGTTCAGAATTAGGCTGATTATTTGAGCTCATTCTGTTTTCTCGGTGTGAAAATTCACCAGTATAAATTTAGATTTTTAGATAGCTTTCATTACATTACAGAATTCTGGTATAATTGCCAGCTGTTCCTCAGACAGAGACTAACATCCACTAAACTTAAAGTTTTAGTCCAAACATGAGAATCGGAATGAACAGGCAATCCTCAGATGAAGGATTAGAAATAGCAAATAAATTATATTTAGAAAGTTCAATATCACTGGTCATTAGATAGATGTACTATCTATCTAATAAAGAAATACTGAGATTCCATTTGTCTCTAGAGGGAGTGGAAGTTATAGAGAAATTAACCAATAACAATTTCTGGCTGGGGATGTAGGGAATAAATAGCATCTCTCTACTTTTCATGTGAGTGTAGACTTGTAAAACCACGGTGGAAATCAATGTCCAGACTCCTCAAAAAACTAAACTTGGAGGCTGCCTTTGACCCAGCTAGTTTTCTATTTGGTATCTTCCCAGAAGAATTAAAATCATACGTCAGCAATATATACACATTCATCTGTGTGGCAGCAGTTTCCGATAGCTAAGTCTTGGAAATAACCCCATTACTCATAAGCTAATGAATGAGTAGAGAGGTGTGGTGGTGGTGGTGGTGGTGGTGGTGGTGGTGGTGTGTGTGTGCGTGTGTGTGTGTGTTATTCAATGGAGTAATAGTTCAAGAGAAGGGTCAACTTGAGAAAGTCATAGATAAATAGATGGAACTGGAGACCATACACTTAAATGAAATAAGCAGAGCATACATGTAAATATTACATTGTTTCTCTCATGTGAGAATCCAAAATTGTGAATAAGGACCAAAATGATACTGGATATTATGAAAAAGAAACAAAGAGAACTGAGAAGGATAACTAAGGAGATGAAATGAAGGAAGTGAAAAGAATAAAACATGAGAAAAGAAAGAAAAATGGAAACAAAGCTTTTGTAAATAAGGTGTGGAAGTAAGATTGAAGGGAAGAAAAGAGAAAAAAAAAGTTAGGCAAGTCATGTAGAGGTGCAAAGTCTTCATTATGCTTATTTAAAATGTACCAAAATATTGAATTAATAAAAATATTTCAACAATTTGATGAAATCCAACATACCTTCTGATAAAAGTATTAAATTATAGATTGAAAACATTCAAATTGATTAGGAGAATATACAAAGAAACAAACACTTTAGTTTATTTAAAAAAATGCTTCCTTTCCAGGGTAAAAGTCAAGACAAGTAAGTATATTTTCATTAGTTTTATTTAAAATTTTATGAGAAGTTCTAGTCAAGTTAAGTGAGAATATGAAATAAAGGAAATACAACATTGGCAGAAGTAAACATTATCAACACATGGAATTATTTGCACATGGAAAGATGTAAATATTCACTAGAAAAATACTATATCAGTAAAAGAAGAACTTTGCCTATGACAAGATCACTACACAAATTATCAATGATTTTTCACTATATTGCAGTGAATAAAATAAAATAAAATAAAATAAAATAAAATTAAATTAAATTAAAGAAAGAAAGCTGTTTCATTTACAAAATATTACTTCATGGAAAAATTTAACCAAGTATAATTTTAAATGGATTTGCTGTACAAATTGATAGTTTCATGCTATCACTTCATATACACATACACACAAACTGTAAACATTTAACACATCTTTAAAAATAACTCACAGCTGGAGGTTTTAGACTTTTTTATTTAAAATGCATCAAAAATGTTCATCAATCAACACACCATGATATAGGCATGAAGATTAATAGATCAATCAATGGGAAAGTATTTGGGCTTCAGAAATTGCATACTCATCTACATGTTCAGTTGAGTTTTGAAAGAATAGTAAATTATTCAATGAGAAAAGCAATATCATATATAAATACTACACATGAAACTGATTTTAACACTGAAAGATATAAAATTAGATTCCTTACCTCGAACTGTATAAAATTTTTAAACAAAGAAAACCCTAAATGTCATGGCAATAAATATAGAAAAAAGTTTTAAAAGATGGTTAATTATCTGTGATCTCAAAATTGCCAATGGATATGATACAAAAAGCAAATACATATGACAATAAAAAAAGCAACCAACCAAAACTGGTAAAGTGGACAACATTAAAATTAAAATTTTGTTTTGCCAAAAGATATCAAGAAGGTCAAACAAAACAGCCCAAAAGAAAAATACTGGCAAGTAAAATATGAAGACAATACCATACCTATCCATCAATCTATCATATGACATATGTCGTGCTATATTTTATGTGTCATACAGATGGAGAAAGTTACATTCAAGTAAACACATTGGAAGCAGGGAGCAGATGCCCAGTGGTAAATGAGGCTGCTGGTGCCTTGCTTTGGACTTTGCAGCCTCCACAGGTCTGAGATGTATATTTTGTGCATTAGAAATTATGAATATATTCTGCTATAGTAACACAAACAGATGAAGATAATATCACTTATAAATGTTATTGCTTTCTGAGGTAAACTGACTAAAATAAAGTATGCTGTGAACAGTGTCTGCTTCTCTCCTGTTATATGTAGCATCACAAGAGACTTCTATCCTTTCTTCTACCTCTTCTGTTACGTCAGAATTAAGTGATCAAGTAATATTCATGGAGAAAGAAAGATATAACATTAGTGCAGCATTTTGAGTTTTGGCTTCCTCTATTTAAGGAGAGAGCATTGAGTCAATTTTATATAAAGCTATAGGTAAGTTACGCTTTCAGTTGTTAGTATGATGTTACAAATTTCTCAGTGAAAGTAAGTTTTCAAGAACATAAAGCCTGCCAGGGATTTATCTCAGTGGCATAAGTGCCTGCTTGGCAAGCATAAGGTTGTGAGTTTGATCTCTGTTAGAAAAAAAAAAGCCTGAAGAATTTGTCCATTAGAGGTGGAATGCCAAAATGAAAAAAAAAAGTCAAAGCATACTAAAACCCCACAGAGGGTATCGGTCCTAACTGGCAGTATACACAGATGAAAAGAAAAACATAGAGAAAAATCTGCAGTTGAGGATCTGGTATGACCCAATGTTCTTGAGGGGCAAAGGGTCACTAGTCCAAGTGCTCATGGCTTTTCCTAGTATCAATTAGGGAGGTGGGCAGGAAGATCACAGAAGAGTGTTAGGGAACACGGCATTTGCAGGCATAGGTGTAATGAGAAACAGAGCCCTCTTACACTAGGCACAGAAGCACTCCAATTGGCGCTTGAATGGATACTTTGATGTATACAAGGCTGGCACCTTTAGTCCTAGGAATGTATAATTCTTTTGGAGTCCCATGTGCACAGTTGAGGTGTTGCCTCATTTCTTAGCCTTTAGAATCTCACAGTCTTGCTTGAGCCTCCATTGCAGAGAAAAGCATGGGACAAATTCTCACCCCTATGCAGCTGCTTTACCACCCTGTGACACACTGAAACTCTTCACCAATATCCTAGTTTATATATAAAATATATTCAACAATGTAAATGTTTGTCCCCTCAATAAATGCAACCAAACCTAATATTCATTTGTTTTTACTGCTGGTATTTCACTCATTTTTCAACCAAGATTCATGTTTTTTTATCTTTGAGCATGACAAGTTTCATTTTAGTTTATAGAACACATACGTTATTTCAAGTCTCAAAAAAGGTACCTGGAGAACAAGAGTCTAAATGTACAGCTTCCCAATGGAAAGGACTGTGAGAAAATACACACTGCACATGGAAAAAATACCTAATGTCTCACCAGCTATCCCTAAAATTTGCTGTTAGTTTACAGTAACAAAAGAATTTTTTTGAGATAGAAGATGATGTGACTTGAGGAAAAACATAAGAATACTTTCTAATGATATACCCATATTAAGATATATGTAGAAAGCAAATAGTTTTCACCACTTTTATTAGTATTTATTTAAGATACCTTTTTGTCTATTTTCTGTATCAAAAGAAAATCAAATGTCATGATATACTGCTTAAGGAATAGCCACATCTATAGTGACTTAGCACTACTTTAGCTACATATGTTCACTTTCACATTGTTCACTAGCTAAGGTAAGATTTAAAAAAGTTCTGCAAAATTTAGGTCTATGCTTGAAAAATGTTTCAATGAGAAAGTGACACAGTGAGGAAGCAAGAGTGCAGAAGAGGAAGATAACGAGGACAAGAAAAAGACTGAATATTAATAGACTATTAAACATAAATATGACTGAGTATAGTTTCCAACTTTCATTTCATGTTAAAATTTTATTCATACATATTGCAGTACACAATGATTTTATTCTTTGAGGAAAGTTATTATGTGTATGTAATAACCTTAATTTTTCCATCTTCTAAATTTCCTCCTTCATTCCTCTTCTTCCATCACTTGGTCCCTTTCCATTTTGCAATTGTTACTCATTAGAAAAAAGGTTTAAATTCACATCAACATTTTTGCAGCTTGCCCACTCTCTTTCTCTAATGAAATTGTACCCTGAAGATAGCTTAATTTTCATTAATTATTAGAAAGTAATTTAACTTCTTATGCTACACTGATACACTTTTAACAAAATATTGTCTTAATTTGAATATACTCATTGAATTCAGAATATACTCATTAAAATATAGGGAAATAATGACAATGATTCTCAGAATATTATATTTGCTCTTTATTTATAAAATGTATTTTTGACAAAATCTGAATCTTTCACTAGAGTGACTTATAATATGTGCATAATACTCCATTTAATAACAATTCTTTCAATGATGCTTAATTCAAGTACATCACTAATACTATAAGATTTGCTAGAAAGTGATTCAATAAGCAAAAATCACAAAAGCACAATTGAAAGTAGGTTGTGAAAGAATACACAAATTGGATTTAGTTGTAGGAATACAAAAAATAACTGCATGAAATTGTGCAGATCTCAATCTGGGGGTCTCTGTGGATGGTGTAACAGGGACCCAGACTTTTCTTTCAAAGGGTCAAAAGTGGCCACCATTGGGGCACTTTCCTCCTTGGGGAACCAGTATGGGCAGGGAGATACAACTGGACCCACCACTGCATGCCTGCAACTCTCCATGAGCTTGCTTCCTAAGGGCAACCATCACAGGCAGGGAAACAGTGACACTCATATCTGTGTGCCTGCTGCCATTGGAGTGCTTGCTTCCCTTAGGTAATCAGCATGGGAAGGGAAAAACAGCCATGTGAGGCCTGTGAACCAAGAGGTTGAAACTGGAGATGCTTGACTCCCACAAGCAGCCAGCAAGGGCTAAGGGAATCAAACATACCCCTGAATACCTGACACCATTTGTGGAGTCCTGGTATAGGCACACAGGATGAGAGAAGAAGCAACTCCTCCCCCATGTACACATGGCTGTCAAGGAAGCATCAGTGAAGCTATGCAGTCCTGGATAATCTTGCCCCATGCCCCACTGTTTCCCTGAGATCTAGGTTTGGTGAAACTCAGGTGCTTGGCTCGTTCCTGTACCCGCAGAGGGGCAGCCAATGCAGGAAGCTCCTGGGACTCCACAACTCCTTTGTCAAGATGAACCTAGGAGAATGTCAAGATTAAAAGGCAATCTCAGACCTCCAGCCCACACAGAACAACCCTGGGAGATATAGACACAGAAAAAAATGGAAGTCAAATACATTACATCTCTGAAAGGATAACAACTGAAACAAAGAAACAACTAATAAGACTGTGAAAGTAATCATATCAGAAATAATATCCCAGGTAAAAAAAGGAATCACAATCATAATGAAAAATTGCAGAGTATATATAAGGAAGATATAGATTAAAGAACAGAAATATAGGAAAAAATGGAAAATCAATGAAAAACAGAGGAAGCAATCACAATGCATGAAACAGTTTCAAAGAGATATGCAGGAAATTAACTCTCCATCAAACTCTGGCAAAACATCTTCAAAGAGACTGACTATAGACTTTCAGACCTTGAAAACAGGATGGCAGCTAGCAATTGTGAGAGCAAAGTATCTTAAATATAATAAAAGGAACCGTGAAGTAACAATTCAACAACTGCACCTCAATGCAAGAATAGTAATTAAGAATGATAGGTGTCACTGAAAAAGCAGGCCTGTGAACCAAGCAGGGACTAAGGAAAAGTAATTAAGAATAGTAATTAAGAATGATAGGTGTCACTGAAAAAGCAGGGACTAAAGAAATGACATAGAAGTCTATTTACTGAGGAAATGGCAGATAACTTCCCAAATATGGGTAAAGGATCTTGCATTAGGTAAGCAAGTCATGTAGATATACCACTAACCATAACCAAAAAAATTGACACCCAGGCATATAATAAAGACTCCAGAAATTCAGCAAATGAAAAGAATGTTAAAAGCTATTAGAGAAAGAAACAGATCACCTATAAAGGAAAACCCATCCAAATCATGGCAGACTTCTCAAAACAATCACTCAAGGTAAAAAGAGCATGAAGTATTTCAAATCCAGAAAGAAAATAACTTCCAACCCAGATTGATATGCCTTGCAAAACTATCATTCAAAATTGATGGAAAAAAAGACACTTCCATGATAAAGAACAAATGAAGGAATTTATGACTACTAAACCAATCATGCAGAGAGAGATAAAGGTGACCATAGTTCTAGGATCAGCAACAGAGGGAGATGCCAAATAGGGCAGGAAACTAAATGGAGGGTAAAACTGAGGGACCAACAGAATGAGGATTGAATTGAAGAGCTGTATCAATGCATCCCAGTTATAATTATTAATGTAAATGACCTCAATTCACCAACAAGAAGAAATACAGGAAGAATGAATCAAGAAGCAAGATCCATCAATATGCTGTATACAAAGAAACACATTTAACTCAAAAGGAAATTGATAGAATGACCATCAAAGGAGACAAAACAATGTGCCATTTGACAAGAACCCCCCCCCCTTGAAGTAGCTTGGCCATTCACCACAGAATGGATAAGAATGATATGGTATTTCTATATGCTGGAAAGCTACTCAGCTACAAAGAAGAATAATCTTGAGGCTCCTTTTAGTAAATGGTTGGAACTTGAGATATTTTTAATGGGTGATATGATTGAGAGTTATAAGTGTGAACATCATGTTATCTCCCTAGACTAAAAAAACTGTAAGAGTTAGTGGGATCCGAAATGTACAATAGATACTGGGTGTTATAGGAAGAAAATGTCTAAAATGGGAAGGTGGAAACCACTGCTAATTTCCTATTATCTGGTTTTGAGTTCCTGTATCATTTCATTATTTTATTAGGTTTGATTTAATTCCATTTTGTTTGGTTTAATTTTTTTTTATGTGTGATTGCTTGGGCAGCTATATTGAAGATAACAAGATATATTATGGTAGCCATTGTTGATTTTGTATTACTAGGTAGTGAATTCCTGTAATGCTTCCATGGTTTTGTTTGATTGGTTTTGTTGTTTTGTTTTGTTTCACTTGATTATGTCTGAAGTATGGACAGCTGTTTTGAGAACATTAGACTTTGTGGTAGCCTTTGTTGTTATCCTATCATCTTGATGTGAAGGTCTGCATTACTTTTATTGCTCTACTTTGATTTGCTTTAGTCTGTTTTATTTTGTTCAGCTTTATTCTTTATAAAAAGGAGCAAAACTGCAGTGTTTCCAATTTAAACTTCAGTTCATGTTAGGCTGCCCTCTTCCAACCCTCACATGAGGGTTTCAGGCTTCAGAGTTATCAAAAACACCTGGTTGTCCAAGAACATAGCCCAGGACATTCAGTTCCCCTACCTTTATTCTACTTAGCAACCCTGCACAGCAACTCTACAAATGCTCTTTTCACCCCATCTAGACAATTGGTATAGGTTGTAAATATTCCATTCAGGAAATAGGGAAAAATGATCAGCTACTTCTAGTGTATTAGGCTATGAAAAAGCCTGTAGCTGCCTCTCTGTCTGCTTGTTACCTCACCTTAGGGGTATAATGCAGAATACTGCAGCAGTAAATTTGCCTTATCAAGATATTTGGCATCTGAATACTTAATTTCTGGACTGACAAATTGAGTCTGGGAAATATTGCCAAGAATGGGAAATATTTAAATATACATTTTACATGTTTTAAATTTTCTACAATTGAGACTGTATTATTTCATAAGAATGCTACAGAACAGGAAAAATATATTGAAATTATTGATCAACCTATAAATAGGAGTTTTATTATTATGGCTCTATAGAGAACAGTCATCCATAGAATATGAAGATTGTTTTGGACAATGAGGAATTGAAATGAAATATTGAACACAAATTGCTTTATAAGATGATAGCAGGGTTCTAGTTACTTTTCTCTCTTATTGTTCAGACAAAATACCCAAAATGAAGGAAGGAAACATTATTTCTTACAATTTTAGAGATTTCAGTCCTTACTCAGTTGGCTCCAAGCAGCAGGGTGGCATGGTGGGGCTGTAATAAACAGCAAGTGTGAACTTGGAAGAGAGAAAAATACAATTTCTTCCCCCCATTACACTGTATACTGACTTTATCCCTGGGTGAGTGTAGCATTCACACCACCTGGGTGAGTGTAGCATTCACACCACCAATAAGCTAGAAGTGAGATAACAGAGTGGAATACTGGAGGAAATGGAGTTCTACTCACAGCAAACAGAAAGAATTGAAATTAACCTGGGAGACAGCAAAAGTCTTGTGCTTCTTTTCCACCATCAGATAGAGGACATAGTAGGGGTGGGAAATGAAGCAAAGAGATGCTATTCTATCTGGTGGGAGTGAAACAGGAGCCATTCTTTCAGTTCTGATTTGGGGTAGGTTCCATTTCCTAAGTTTGGAGTGTCATTTTCATAACCTAGCAAGAGGCACCCAGTTTCATCTAAAAAGTTTTTTGTAAAACATGCTGTGTATTACAAAGAGTAAAGTTATTTTGAAAGGTGACAAGATTTCTAAGAGTAACTTTGACACATGAAGAGTGGGTTACAAGGAGGGTTTTGGCAAAAAGAGCTCTACAAAAAGGACAGGAAGCCAGAGGAAAACCAAAATCAATAGGGAGTTAGTAAAATTCTGTGAATGACATGTTTGCCAAGATTGGGGCACTGCAGGCTCAAAAAAGGCCTCACTGCATTGGCAGAATTTTCTTGCCCAAATACAAGATATTCATATCTATGTCAACAATTTCATAGTTCTGTTTGTGCTGATAATTTTTTAAAATTCCAAAGTAGTCTTCTTTGGTATGAATAAAAATGATAGGGATTACCTCTGACAACACTGTGGTTCTCTTCCAGGTACATTGTCAGAACTTTTCTGAATTCAATGATGCATGCTTGTTTCTGCTTTTTCTCTAAAATAAATACTTTTTGCAGACCTCTTTTGATCCTTTGCTTTATGATTCTTTCTGGATTGAGAGAGTATCCACACAGTCAGATGTGAAATGAGAGGGGAAAAAATAGAGAGAAGGAAAGATATATCTTTTCATTTCATACCTGTTCTACTCAGGCCCATCTATTGTCAATCTGTTGAGCTCATCATTGGGTGAATCCACATGTCAGAATAGTACTCTATGTTTCAATTATCTTCAACACTTGTGAGAATTTGAGAGGGACATTTATAGCTAAACCATAGCATTCCACTCTTGGATCACAAAAGACTTTTATACATCTCATTATGCAAAAGGCATTTAATCCATATTTTGCAGTAAGTTTTAACATTGCTGAAATTAGAAATATAAAGCTTCCACTAACCCTGAAAGAAACTCTCAGCTATGAGTTTCTGTGTAAATGAACATCAAATACATTTAACACATAATGGCACAGGGTAAGCATTTTCATTTCAAAAGGGTTGATGAGGGGTAAGAAAACAATTGGAGCAAAACACCATGAACAAGATATTAAATCTTGTACTTTACATGTAACACCTGGAGATATTTGTGTTGTGTTTTGTGCTCTAAAGTTGGGCTTTTCTATGCTTATTGTATTGCTAGTTGCAGTTAATATAACTGTGTGTTGGAGTTTCTCTACTCACTTTTTGTACACTTTCGCAGTAGATGTATCATGTTTGTGGTATCTCAAACATTCTAGGGCTTCTCCTGTACTTTAGACATCATTCACACAGGTCAATGCACCACTCAATCAATGGAACCTTGTCTAGTCACCAAAGGATTTTTGATAATCTCGCTGGTAACCTCCAGGACTCTTATCTCTTGAATTCTGTGTCTGTAAAACCAACAACACATGAATGATACTAGAATTTGTTACCCACTTGCCAACTAGACATGCCCATTTGGAAAATCTCTGCAATGATGATGCTTGATAGCTGGACAGACAGTTCATGTTGTCCATTTCCTTTGAAGTTTGAGTCATAGTTTAATTGCTTCATTGTTATATACCTGGATGAATGTATGAAAAGAAACACAACTTGGGAAATAAAAATTATAGTTTCATAATGGTATTTACTAAGCGTTATTTAATTCTTCTGACACAACCATTGTGATATTTTAGAAAAGTGGTGGAAATGCACTGGCATATCTCACAAAATACAGGCTCTGGAAAAATTAAGAGATAATTATGAATGAAATAGCAGAAAGTTTATGTGGTTCCTGTCCTGACACCATGAGTTTCCATTTTCCTTTTGATCCTAATGAATCAGCAATTTGATGTTTACTACTGTATCTTTGAGTAAAGATGGTTTTGAATATTTTTTCAAGAATAGGATAAGTCTGTATAAGTATGATTTTTTAAAGATTAAATAAACAGAAATATAGAGAAGTAAACAAACAATCAAGTAACAACAACAAAATCAAAATGACAATACCACCACTACCTACAACAAAACAATAGAAATAGTTGATGTGGAAGCAAAATGATAGGAATTTAACAATGATTGTTATGTTGTATATAATTACTTTCAAAATAGTTGCTAGGTTTACCAGATGTAGGCAAGCAAGATGATCAAACAATATAGTTTCCCTTGGAGCAGTTTCTTTTCCTTTTACTTTATCTATGGTAAATTTGGATCTTATTTTCTCTTTCAGTTTCTTACACTATTGAGACAATAAAATGATTACACATGCAATTCTGATTTATTTCATTTATGAGAATGGTTTCTCATTGCACCTATTTACCCATAAAAGCCTCAAGTTTTTATTCTTTATTATTGAGTAGTATTCCAATGTATAAACATATCTCATGTTTCTATCCATTGTTCATCTGATTGACATTTGGGTTGTTTCCAAGATTTGGATATTGAAAATTGTGCAACTATAGAAATGGGTGCACATATATTTCTGTGGTATTCTGTTATCAATCCTTCTGGGAAAATACCCAGAAAGGGAAAACTGGATTCAATGGAACTACTAATCTTAGTTTTTAAAGAAATCTCTGCACTGATTTCAGTAGTGGTTGTAACAGTCTCCACTTCCACCAACAATAAAGAGACTTATTTTTTCCCCCACAGCCCCACCAGTATTTTTATTGGTTAGTTTCTTAATGTAAACCATTTTTTTCTGGAGTGAGATGTTACAGTGGTGTTTTAATTCGCATTTATTGAATGACCAATATGTTGAACATTTTTTCATATATTAATTTATCATTAATATTTCTTTATCTGAGAATTGTGTGTTGATCTAAGGTGTCCATTTTTGAACTGGGTCTTTGAATTTGGGGGGGTCTAAATTTTTTCAGATCTTTAGACATTCTTGCAAAATGTCTGAGGGATATTTGGCCAAAATGTTTTTGCAATTTTTTGGTTTATTTTTACTCTCTTGTTGATTTATTTAATGTGCAAAACTTTTTAATAGCAGGTCTAGCAAACTCCAAGCAGTTAGCAGGGCCCAGTGCTACAATCTAGCCCTGGGCCTTACCACATGCTCCTGTCAAAACCCAGCATGCAGGAAAAACTTGGAACTTCTCTCCCAGGTGGTAAGACCATGATCTGTGTCTGAAATCAATCTAAGACACCTGAGAGGTAGCATTTGGCCTATCTGGGCCAAGCCCTGGAAACTCCAAGCAGGAAGCAGGGGGGCTTGGAATCCAGCCCCAGGCCCTGACTCCATGCAGGTTCAATTCCAGTGCATGGGGAAGCCTAAGAACTTCACTCCCAGGCAGTGAGACCAGGCCCTGCAGCTGAAATCACCAGAAGACACATGGAATCCCCTCAGGCCCAACTGGCCAGCCAAATGTGTGCCAGGAGATTCCCAGTGCACCAAGGAAGCTTTGAAACATTGCTCAAAACCTGGAAATAGACATGACTTCAGCAGGCACTGAGGAGCTCCATGCTATCCTGGGACCTTGGCCCGGACCCAGTGGATGCCTGGACACAGGACAGCTGTCAGCCTTGCAGGGACAGTACCTAACTCCGGGACCTAATGCTGCTGTTGATCTTCAGCTTCCACCCTTTGACCCAGAACCTTGGACTACAGAGGATTAACTGAGCTACCTTGAAGGGAGATTCAGTGACTGCCTCACCCAAAAAGAAAATCTCAGCAGGCTCCAGTCAGTGTGGTAAGTATGCCACTAAAATAGAGGTGTACAATGCATAAATAGAGCCAGTAGTAAAGCTCCCTACAACTAACTGTAAGAACTTTGTGAGTCTGACAAGGGTGTGGCTAACTCCTTCCTGCACAAAGAAAACATCAAGGTAGAGTGAAGAGTGTGCCAATAAGGACTCCTTCAATTTGAAGAAAATCAAAAGGGCTTATGAGACACACAGGCACACAATAGGGACACAGTAAAGCCTCAGTGGACACAAACACTACAGACAGGGAGGATTGATGACCTGGAATAACCTGAAAATAAAGTAATAGCAGGAACTAAAAGTTGTCCTACATCAATACTACTAGGCTTGTCAGCTCAGGAGGAATACAGGACTCATGCAACAGGGCCTGCAGCAGGAAGTCAGGTGACTGGCCCACCTATTCATTGTGGGACCAAGCAATTGGAAAACATCAACCTTACATTAGGACCCCAACAATTGACACTAGTGGGATTGAAGGACCAAATATTAACTTAAAAGGAGAAAATGGAAAATGAAAAAGCAAAATGCAGTCTCAAACATCTAGTGCACCAGGGGCAAGTACAGAAGAAACTGAAATAGGGGACTTCAAAAGTGACACACCAGGGGCAGAGAAAAGATGGGGGACCAGTAGGTAGCATGAGAGAGACCCTCTGTGAGAGAGACAGCTCAAATGCCAGAATAAAACACCCGAGAGAGACCCAAACAGAGAGAGATGGTCTCCTACACACCAGGAAGAAACTAAAGTGCAAAAAACCACTTGAATATGAGGTCCTGGGGCTAACATTAGTGAAGCTAAGATCAGAGAGCACTGCGACCTCCTTGAGCTGCCTGAATCTGCCATCTCTGAAGTGACTGGCTTGAGCTGCTGGAGTGTGGAGCTGAACAGCCCTGTGTGCGGCTCACCCAGACAGACCCTGCACATGACCCATCCAGACTAACCATGAATTTGAACCGCAGCCGCGCTGAAGTCAGAGATTGGGGAGCCTAGCAGTTTTTGGGGAGCAGCATCAAACATGGTGATTGGTGGGAATAAGACCCTCCTATGGGAAAGGGGAAACCGACTGGATGACATGTTGGATTTGGGCAGGAGAGCCCTAACTCCATAAGGAAGTGGCTTCAATTGGTTGCTCCCCTTGTCGAGGGGATTGGTGGAATCTGCTTGGACTAGGCCGCACCCCTGGTCGGGACCCAGTGAGTCCCTACAAATTATTCTTTAGCTGTTGTAAGCAACTCCTGTAATAAGCTAAAGAATAAATAGAGAAGAAAGTACAGGAGCATGGGAAACTGATTGAAACCTTGAATGAACCATACAGAAAACAAGCAGAATTCATGAAACAAATTCAAAGAGACATCCAAGAAACAAAGAATTCTATTCAAAGCATGCAAAACCTTTTAAATGGAGCTGAGGATAGGATTTCCTATCTTAAGGACAGGGTAGCAATTAGTGATCCTGAAAGGATAGAACTTTTAAAAATAACAAAGCAGCATGAAATGACAATCCAGAAGCTTCAAGATTGTTGCCAAGAGCAACAATATAAATTTAATAGCCATTAGTGAATAGGCAGGAGTCAATGACAATGTTGTAACTAGAATATTCACAGAAGTAACAGCAGAAAATCTCCCAAATATGAGAAAAATATGATATGCAGATAAGTGAGGCATATAGAACACCAAACAGTCACAACCCACATAAATCTACACCCAGACACATAATAATTCAGATCTCAGACATACAGAGACTACTGAAAACTGTTAGAAAAATAATACTCAAAGCTATTAGAGAATACTAAAACAGAATACTAAAAACTGTAAGAGGAAAGACACAACTCATTTATCAAGGAAAACCTATGTGATTACAATGACAGCAGACTTTTCAGCACAAACTCTCAAGTCAAGACAATCATGGAGTGAGGTATTTCAAGCTCTGAAAGAAAACATCTTTCAACCCAGACTGAAGTACCCAGCAAAACTTCAATTCAAATTTAATGGAGAAACAAGATACTTCCATGACAAAGAACAACTGAAGAAAAACATGTCCACCAAAACAAACCTACAAAGAGTATTGAAAGATATACTAGATAGAGATAAAAATGACCAGAGCAACAACACAAAGAAACCACTAGATAGGACAAACAATTAAATAAGGGGGAAAAGTAGAAATGAAACAACTGGAGCATAACACAGCAAAGTCAAGCCAGTACATATCAGTGATATCAACAAATGTAAATGGCCTCAATTCATCTATCAACAGAAATAGGTTGACAGAATGGATCAAGAAAAATGATCCCACAATATGTTGTATACAAGAAACACATTTGACCCAAAAGTAAATTCATAGATTAAAAGTCAAAGGATGGAAAACAGGATTCCATGCAACAGGAAACCAGGAAAAAGCAGGGGTAACTATTTAATTTGCAGACAACGTGAACTTCAAACCTAAAATGATTAAAAAAGACAAAGAAGGTCACTACATGCTTGTTAATGGAAAAATTCATGAGGAGGAGTTAACAATTATAAATATATATACACCAAACACAGGAGAACCCAATTATGTAAGACAGATACTAATGGACATATAAAACCAAATACACAAGAACACAATTATAACAGGTGACCTTAAGAGCCCATTGTCACAAAAAGATAGATCAACTAGACAAAAATTCAGCAAAGAAATAATAGAACTGAATCATACCTGTGAGCAATTGGACTCAGTGAATGTTTACAAAGTGTTCTACTCAACTACAATAGAATACACATTCTTCTCACCTGTGCATGGGACATTCTCCAACATAGACCATATATTATCCCATACAACATTCTTAAGTAAATGCAAAGGTATTGAAATTTTCTCATGCATAATATCTGACCATAGCACACTAAAATTGGAAATTAATGGCAAAAGAAGTGCAAAAACTGAATAAATACATGGAAATTAGATACCAACCTTTCAAACAACCAGTGAGCTACAGATGAAATTAAAGAAGAAATAAAGCAATACATACAATTCAGTGAAAATTCAGAAACAAATTCCTGTAATCTGTGGGATGCAAGGAAAGTAGTCTTAAGACGGAAATATATAGCAATAAATTGTCATATTAAGAAAACAGAATGAGCACAAATAAACAACCTAATGCTTCATCTCAAGCTTCTAGAAAAAGAAGAGCAAGTTAAACACAAAGCTCATAGAAGAGAGGAAATAGTAAAGATTAGAGCAGAAATCAATGCAAATGAAACTAAAGAATAGCAATACAAAGAATTAATGAATCAAAAAGCTAGTTTTTTGACAGAATAAACAAAACTGACAAACCTCCAGCTAACCTTATAAAGAAAAAAAGAAAAAACCCAAATTCACACAATAAACACTGAAAACAGCAGAGAGAAGACAAGATGGTGAACTGGTAGGTAGCAGGAGAAAGACCCTCTCTGAGAGAGACAGCTCAAATGCCAGAATAAAACACCCTGGAGAGACCCAAACAGAGAGAGATGGACTCTCACAACCCACAAAGAAACTAAAGTGCAAAAGACCGCTCGAATATGAGGTCCTGGGGCTACTATTAGTGAAGATAAGATTAGCGAGAACGGTGCCCTCCTTGAGCCACCTGAATCCCTGCCCGACCTGAACAAGCAATCCGCACCAAAGTGACTGGCTTGAGCTGCTGGAGTGCGGAGCTGAACAGCCCTGCATGCAGCTTGCCTGCACCAGCCCTGCATGTGACCCACCCAGAGGCACCGTGAATTCCCACCGTAGCCACACTGAAGTCAAAGGTTGGGGAGCCCAGCAGTTCTCGGGGACGCGGTGACTGATGGGAATAAGACCCCCCCATGAAAAAGGGGAAACCGACTGGATGACATGTTGGATTTGGGCTGGATAGCCCTAACTCCATAAGGAAGTGGCTTCAGCTGGTTGCTCCCAGCACCAAGCGGATTGGTGGAATCTGCTTGGACTAGGCCATGCCCCTGAGATCAGTGCACACTGATGCAGTGAAGGCCTGCAAAGGTTGACTGGCCCAGAAGGGAGGAGTTAGTGCACACTGCCCATGGGTGAACTCTAATCTCTGATAACCTATTGAAGAGGGCTAAAGCTCCTAGCTTATGCCCTCTAGAGGAGACTTAACCAACAATAAAAGGGTCTGGGAATTACACTGTACACTTGTATGGAAGGAACCAAAAACATGACAAAAGGGAGAAATAAGAAAATACTCCCAGCCCCCAACCCTGAGAACATTGATCCAGGAGAGGTAAATACAAAAGAGATTGAGGGCAGCAAAAATGCAAAATCAAACACAGTGTTAGCGGACATAAAGAGATATCTTCAGGACCTCGTAAGCGGGACCAAAACTGAAATATTAATTCAAATTAAACAAGAGATAAGTAGATTAATAAAGGAAGGGCTTGCACCTCTCAAGAAGACACAGACAGAAGAATGGAGGAACACAAATGGAGAGAAAAATTTAATGAAGCATTCAGGAAAAACCTAGAATTCATGAAACAGATTCAAAGATATTATCAGGAAACTAAAGACTCCATAGAAAGCTGGCAAAACTGCTTGAAAGAAACCAAAGATAGATTATCAAAAATTGAACACAGGCTTGTAATGTGGGGTCATGAAAGGGAAGATCTCTTAAAAATAACAAGGGATCAGGCAGTAAAGATACAAAGACTGGAAGATGACAAGAGGATCTATAACTTAAGAATAAAGTATGTGGATGAAGAAGCAGGAATCAAATCAAAGAAATTACAAAGGCTATTCACAGAAATTATTAAAGAAAAATTCCCAAGCATAGAAAAAAGAAATGATATGCAGAGGTATGAATAATAATCAAGATACATAATAATCAGACCATCAGGTCAAGAAGAGCTTGGAGTAAAGTAATTCAAGCACTGAAGGAGAGCAATCTCCAGCCCAGATTGATGTATCCTGAAAAACTCTCTCTAGAAATTAATGGAAAAAAGGTGCTTCCATGACAAAGAGGAACTTGGAGAATTTGTGACCACCAGTCCAACCCTACAAAAAATACTGAAGGACATTCTAGGGAGAGAGAACAAGAATACGAGCATTTCAGGAACAGTGGCAGTGATGCCTCAGTGAACGAGACAGACAGTGAAGTGGAAGAGAAAAATAGACTATCAATGGCATAAAAATAGAATAACAGAAATGAGGCAGAGAAGATTGGCTGTAATCTCTAGTATAGAGGGCCTCGAAATACTAACAGAGAGAAACAGAGGCAGAGTAGATCAGGAGATAGAGTCCATTGAGCTGCCCTATATAGGGAGGCTGTGTGACCCAAAACAAGCAGTGCACCCCATGGGAGTGAAAGGGGAGGAATTGTCTAAAAAAGGGAGGCAGAAGATATTGTTAATTGGGTAACAAGATTTAAAATTTACATTATTCTCACCACTCTGCTTGGCTGGATTACATGCTGTTCCAGTTTTTCTACTTACACTAGACTTGAGGACATGGTCAGCTATCCCAAAAATAAGAGGACATATTATAGTAATCATCCCTAATTTTCCGATCAACTTAATCTGAAGTCCTTTATAACTTATACTGTCTTACTATGACACATCTTATTTGAATCTGGTTTGTTAGATTGCTACTTTGTATTGACTGATTTTATTTATATCTGTTGTTATGGATAGCATCAAGTCTAAGAGTATAGGCAACTACACTGAAGATGACAAGATTCACTAAGATACCCACTCTGGTTTGATTATTACTTGCTTTTGAAGTCTTATGTCTCTAATGCTTCATTTTTATTAATGATGTTATATACTGCTGAGACACCATGGTAACCATTACAGATCACCTTGCATTGTGGTTTTATGTGACTTTTCTGCCTCATGCTTTTCTAGGAATTGTTTTGATTTATCTTGCTTTGTTTTGTTTTTCCTGCTAATACAGAAATGATAGATATACATGTAGAGACTCATGCATGTGTAGAGCTTATAAAGAGTTTATGAGAACCAACTATATAACACATGTTGAAATGAACAACTACTTTGAAGAAAAAGAGACACTACAATACCCAATGCTGACTCCATAATGTCATGATGTGAAGTCCAGCAAAACTATCACTTTTTGTTCAAAGTGATCTTAGCTTGCTTTGCTTTGTTTAAGTTCAACATACATGAAGGTATGGACAGCTGTTTTGAGGAGAATGAGAGACACTATGACAGCCCTTCATGGCTTCCCTAATGTCTGGTCTTGAAGACCTGTAATGCCCCTCTCATCCTGCTCAGATCAATTCCATATTAGGTTGTTTCATCTGAATTCCCTATATGTGACAATATGGACAACTATTTGAAAGAAAACAAGAGTCAATATGATAGAGAGTGAATATCTCCGATTGTCTAGTTTTGAAATTTTTGTCTCTTACATTGCTTTCTTGTGATCCACTTTGCTCTGCTTTGTTGTGTTTAATTTTACCCTTTTGATATAATTGCATGTATATTTGAGTGGGTAAGATGGATGACCATATTGCTGTTTTTGTCAGATCGTGGAGCAGAGCTGTTAACAGTCTCACTGTTTGAATGTCTACTTTATTTGTTTTAACTTTGTAATTTGAACAACTATTTCCAAGAAGTCAGTATGTAATTTGTCAAGTAATGATCTTAGGTTTTTTGTTGTTGTTTTTTTCCTTTTTTCCTTGGAATACTGTATTGTCGCTACCCTTTATTCTGTTTTGTTTTGTTTTTTACTCTTTAAATAAAATTATTAAAAAAAAACCCTAAATGGGGAAATTACTACAGATCACATGGAAATTTAAAAGGTCATGAATATCTACTTTGAAAATCTCTACTCACATAGAGTAGAAAACACAGAAGAAATGGACAGATTTCAAGGAACTTATGAAATACCAAAGCTCACCCAAGAAGTTATAGCAATTTTGAATAACACAGTATCAGCTCTTGAAGTTGAAAACATAACTAAAACCTTACCAACAAAGAACAGCCCAGTTCCTGACAGATTCATGGTTGAATTCTACAAGAAATTTAGAGAAGATTTGATGCCAATACTCCTTAAACTCATCAATGAAATTGAAAAGAATCAATCCTTCCTAAATCATTCCTGGAGGTATGTTTTACTCTGATAGTAAAACCAGAGAAAGACCCAACCAAAAAGGAGAACTACAGAACAGTCTCCCTAATGAACATCAATGCAAAGATTCTCAATAAAAACTGACAAATATTATTGTATTTGAAACTATGTTCAACTATAGCAAAGAAAGAGATATTATGATAGCTACTGTTAATTTCTAGTTGTCTTGTTGTAAAGTGCTGTGTTGCTTATGTTGTTCTGTTCTGATCTGCTTTGTTCTGTTCTGTCCTCTTTTGTTTTATTCTCTTTAAAATAAAAATAAATAAATAAATAGATAAGTAAACCTGACAAATAGAATGCAGCAAATCATCAAGAAGATTATACATCACGATCAAGTGGGATTCATTCCAGGAATGCAGGGATTGTCCAACACACACAAATCAAAAAATGTAATACACCACATCAACAGAACCCAAAATAAAAACCACATGGTCATTTCAAGAGATGCAGAAAAAGCTTTTGATAAAATCTAACACATGTTCAAGACTACTAGAGGTAATAAACAAGTTTAACAGTGTAGCTGGCTACAAAGTCAATGCTCAAAAATCAATAACATTCCTGTACATAAACAAAATTTCACTGAGAGAGAAATTATGGAAATATCATCCTTCCCAATAACATCTAAAAAAATGAAATACTTAGGAATCAGCCTAAGAATGTAAAAGACCTACATGCTGAAAATTATACTACACTAAAAAAGGAGATTGAAGAGGATATTAGAAAAAGGAAGAGAATTCTTTGCTCTAGGAAAACCAACATTGTGAAAATGGCTATACTCCAAAAACTGTTATACAGATTTACCACAATCCCAATCAGAATACGATTATCATACCTCACAGATCTAGAGAAAAAACTCCTAGAATTCATTTGGAAACTGAGGAAACCTAGAATACCAAAGGCAATGTGAAGCAATAAAAGTAATGCAGGAGACCTCTTAATTCCTGACTTGAAACTGTACTACAAAATCTCGGTGATAAAATCAGCATGATACCAGCAAAGAAACAGACCTGAGGATCAATGGAACAGATTATAAGATTCAAGCACAACTACAAAGACATTCAGCCACCTGATATTTGAGAAATGGGCTAAACATGTCCACTGGATGAAGGATAGCCTCTTCAATAGATGGTGTTGGAAAAATGGGCTCTCCATTGCAGAAGACTGAAACTAGATCCATGCTTATCACCATGCACAAAACTAAAGTCTAAGTGAATCAAAGACCTAAATATTAAAACAGAAACACTAAATCTACTTCAAGACATGGTAGGCAGATGTCTTGGAGACACAGAGGTAGGCAGAGAGTTCATGAACAAAATGCAAACTGCTCAGGAAAACACTTCAAAGAATCAACAACTGGTTTCTCATATTATTGAAAATTTTGTGCACTTCAAAAGAAATCACCAACAGAGTGAATAAAAACCCCCACAGAATGAGAAAGAATTTTAGCCAGCAACCCCTCAGACAAAGGACTTATACCCAAAACATATAAAGAATTGAAAAATATCAAGCTGTCCAAATTCAAAGACCTTCTCCAAAAATGGACATGTGAGATGAATGCACAGTTCTCAGATGAAGATATGCAAATGACAAATAAATACATGAAGAAATGTTCACCATCACTGATCATTTGAGGAATGCAAGTTAAAACAGAACTGAGATTTCATCTCACTCTGGAAACAATAGCTGCCATCAAGAAATTAACTGATAATAAATCTTGGCAAGGCTGCAAGGAAAAAGGAACACTGATCTACTGTTGGTGGGATTGGTTCAACCATTATGGAAATCACTATGGAGAATTCTCAGAAGATTAGGATTGGAAGCTCATTCAGTGCTGCTAATCCCCTCCTGGGTATTTTCCCAGAAAACTTGAAAAGGTCATATCACATATCACAGGATGCACATATATGTGCATCCATGTTCATAGAAATATAATTTGTAATAGCTAAATCTTGGAAACAACCAAGATGCCCATCAACTGCAGAGTGGGTGAAAAGATGTGGTATTTTTACACAATAGCATATTACTCAGCTATAAAAAGATGATTGTGAGGCCTTCATAGGTAAATGGAGACAACTTGAGACTATCCTTATTAGTGAAATAAATAAGAATTGTATTTATAAATATCAACTAGTTTCTCTAGTGTAAAAAGTAATAAGAAATGTAGGAGTAATAAAACCCAAAATGTGGAACTGCTATTGTAAAAGAGAGGAAAAGTAAGTGCTCTAAAGAATATAATTACGTGTATGTTTAAGTTTGTTGAATAACAATATTACTTTTTGTTGGATCATTGAGCAGAATTGTTTGTAGTCTCATTGTTTGAATGTCTACTTTGTATGCTTTAATTTTATAACTCAAACAACTATTTTGAAAGGACAATATGTAATTTATCACCTAGTGATTTCTTACTGTTTATTTTATTTTATTTTTTTTTAAATTCTGTATTATTTACCCTGAAAAAGGAAATTGAAGAGGACCTCAGAAAATGGAAAAACACCCCCTGTTCATGGATAGGAAGAACAAACATTGTAAAAATGGCCATTGTCCCAAAATTATTATACAGATTCAATGCAATCCCAATCAAAATACTACTAACATACCTCATAGATCTAGATAAATCACTCCTACAATTCATCTGGAACCAGAAGAGACCTAGAATAGCAAAGGCAATTCTAAGCAACAAAGGCAAGGCAGGAGGCATCACAATCCCCA
>PVJX010023954.1:0-28649 GCA_004027295.1 Dolichotis patagonum | reverse complement strand
CTTCTTTTTCATTTTTCCCTATTAATCTTATGTTATTTTTCTTTGCATCATCTTGCAGGTGTTGAATTGTTATTTCCTGATTCTTTGTTATTTTTAGAAGATCTTGTCTTTCCTGTTCACTGGCTGCTATCTTATCTTCTAGGTCTGAAATTCTATCTTCACTTTCATTGAGGTGGTTTTGGCAGCTTTCAATAGCATTTTTGATTTCCTGTATATCTCTTTGAATCTGCTTTATGTATTCTGCTTGTTTCTTATAGTGTTCATTCAGGGATTCTATCTGTTTGCTGTGTTCCTCTAATTTTTTAGCTGTGTCTACACTAGATGCGTTCACTATTTCTTTCACTATTTTTATCATTCCTTCTTTTACCTGGGCAAGTATTTCTGATTTGAATTTCTCCATAGCTTTCCCTAGTTGCATCTTTATTTCATTTGATATCATTTCATTCATTTCAGGTATATGGCTTCTATTTTCTTCTATGTACATGGCTCCTAGGCTTTCTTGGGATGGGCTGGAGATTTGAGCTTGCCTTTTGGTCTTTCCTTTTGTCATTTTTCTTTATTTCCTTGCTTTGAGCAGTGATCCAAAGCTTCCTCTGGATGTGTGGTGAATTACCTCTTGCACCCTCAATTCCTGGAGCAGCAGTTGCTCCCCCACAGGCTCTTGGCTCCCTAAATTGAAAGGTGTAAGCTGGGCCTCTTAAACTAGGGCCCACAGAACCTTGGGCCACAGTCCCATGTCCTAGGGGGTGGGTATGATCTCAACAGCCGGGAGTGCTGGTTTCAAGCTCTTGCTAGGCCAGCCCACACCGGGCCGTCAGAACCACAGCTCGGCCTCTGCCTCCCAAACTGAGAGAAGGCCGCTGGGCATTGTGCACTAAGGCTGTGGAGCTTCTGGGACTCAGTCCAGTGTACCCGGTATCTAGCCCAAGCTCAATTGCCTGGAGCACAGGTTGCAAGCTCACCACGAGCCCGCCTTGGTGTGGCAGGACCCCGACCCTTGATTTTGACCTTATATGTCAAGATGTCCACTTTCTCTTGACCATTTGCTGCATGGCAGATGAACAACAGAATCCACACTGAGTGGATCCTGATGAAGTCTTCTGTTTGGGTGAGGGGTTCCTCAGCCTCTCATTGAGCCAGCATGGTAGTCTACTGCAGTCCAATATTCCTGGTGGAAGGGCAGGTCAGCAGCTGTGGTCCCAGGCAAATCACGCCTGTGGCCAATTCAAGTTTTTTTTTAAATCATGTTTTGAATTTGTTGCCAAAAGTTTTAAGTGGGTGTATTTCAAATTTTTAAAAAATCTGTATATTGAGTTTCTCTTGAATATTTAGGCAATATGAACCTGTCTTAGTGCTGACTTCTGGTCTTCAATGACTTCCAGTCTTCAGTGACTTCCGGTCTTCACTGTGTAGGGCAGCAAGGGCTCCCCTGGGCAGTGTTAGGCTCTCTAGGCTGTCATCATAACAGCATCCCCATATTGGCAATATTGGAGTCAGTAAGTGTTTGCTCTTACTGAGCAATATTGGAGTCAGCAAGTGTTTGCTCTTACTGAGCAAACTCATGGAATTTGTATTATTTTCTTATGGCAGAGTTAAAATGAAGAATAATCTAACTGTGTTAGAAAAGGGAAGATAGAATATAATCTGACAGGTATTTATGTTTAAAAAATAGTTAAAGTTGCTTTGTTGAAGTGGGTTAATATGCAAATGAAACATTGCCATCTCAAAGTCTATAACTGATATATGTATTTTGCTTGGCCTTGTAAGCAATTGAGAGCCATGATCTCATCTTATTTTTGAGATTCAAACACGGAGGTCAAGAGGTTACAAGGCCTCCCCAAGGTTTACATTTGTAAACCTTAACTAGAGTGAAGACTTTCTTACCTTTTATTATGCAGCTGAGCATATAAGAGATAATATATACTTGGTGAATGAATTTTTGGGTTGAAAGTTGAAAACAAATTTATTTTAATGCTATGAAGTTATTTAAGAAAAAGATTAAGACATAGAATTAAAAATTTATATAAATTCAAAAGGGGCACAAATAATGAAGCATACAAGCATTGTCTTACCTAGATTTCAGAGTCCCCTAAATCTCTTTTTTAGAAGGTACTCAGCTGAGAATGCTTTTATTGTTTTCCTTGTCTGTCAGGATTGTGCTTTGTCCAAATTACTGCAGAGCTGTAGTAGACTGTATTTTGAGTTACAATGTTAAGGTAGAAAAAGTAATTTTAAGAAAAGTGTCTGTCTGTCTGTCTCTCTCTCTAACATACACACACACACACACACACACACACACACACACACCTGTATACTCACACAAACTCAGAAATAAATAGTACTTATCCTGTGGGTTTTGCTGTTAACCATTTCTATTTTTTAAGATCACATCCTTCATCTTCTGTTTCAATTACTATGTGTAAAAAACACAACCATCTCTTAGATTATATAATTTTCTTTTTACTCATAAACACTACAGAGTTTCAGGGCCAATTTAAAAATAGAGACATTGGCACTAGAAATATAGCTCAAGGTTAGAACACTTGATCAGCATGAGTTTGATCTCTAACACCACTAGGAAATAAAATTTTAAAAAAGAAGAAAAGAAAGCAAAAATAAATGAAAAGAATGGTCTGTTTTCCCACTCTATTCTTTTCAATCCAAATCAGTTACAGAGATCGCTTTTTTAAGGCATCCTTGAGAGGTTGTGGATTCATTCCTTGGCTTCCAAAATCACCCAAGATATCAATCCAAACAGTCTTCCAAGTCCTCCAGATGCAATTGTTCTACATCTTCAAGGGAGCTACAGGAACTTTTAGACAGGCAGGATTTCTAAAATTTAGTGTATTTAATATATATTCTCTAAATTTTATATTATATTTCTCATTGCTGAGACAAAAATACCCAATACCACAAGTTAAAGGACGAAAGATTTATTTCAGCTTACAGTTTGTAAAAATTGTACTCCACAGTCAACTAGCTCAGAAGCAGGGTGGCATGATACAAAGGCACTGCAGAGGAGAAACAGACCATGGCATGGCAGGGCAGGCAGAAGGCAGCAAGCAGCAAGCGTGCCTCTCCATTTTATCCCTTCTGGACTACCTGCCTTTTGGGTGGTGTCACCTACACCCAAGGTGGGCCTTCCCATTATCCACAGCCAGAATTATGCCTAGCCAATCAGTGAACTAATTTAGTAACTGTGCTCTCTTAATCCCAGCATCACATAACCCAGATCCAGCCACCTTTGAATAGCCCTTCTATGACTGCCTGAGGGTTTGGGGCACATCTAGACACAAACTATAACAC
Source organism: Dolichotis patagonum (assembly GCA_004027295.1). Taxonomy (NCBI): domain Eukaryota; kingdom Metazoa; phylum Chordata; class Mammalia; order Rodentia; family Caviidae; genus Dolichotis; species Dolichotis patagonum. The sequence continues at coordinate 25,343 of PVJX010023954.1, read as the reverse complement.
TCTGCAGATATTTTATTGGCTTCTGTGAGTATCATCATTTTTCTTCAGAGGAAAAATTCCATAACAACTGTGCTTAAAAATTACCATCTTTTTTATCACCAGAAGTTGTTTCTCATGCATATCCTACACTGCATGAGTACATTTACAATCACTTCCTGTTTAGTTGGATTAAACAGAAAACAGCTGATTGCCATTCTCAATAGCAAATTATTTTTTCCCTTTAAATATTTTCACTGAAATTTACACAGATTAATAATCTTGTATATTTCAAAGGTGTTTCCAAGATGAGGTTACACAAAGTCCTAATTATCCCAAAGGAGGGTCCAAAGAGTGGTGGAGGATCTTAAGAATACATTATCCCTGGTACTTTAGAAGTTCTGGACCCTGTTATGTTCTCCTGAGCAAATATCACAGATTTGGGCCTCTGAGACTTCTCTGCTATGAAAAGGGCTAAAGGGACCGACAATCCCAAATGAAAGACACTGAAATGCAGAGGTGATGAGTCTGCTTATTCACGTATGCATTCACTCTGGAGGCTGCAGAGAGGAGCGACACAGCATGCTGAATGAGAACACAGGAGTAGATCAGTCACTCTAGCTTACATTCCTCTTGCACTTCCTATTTAAATTTTATCAAATGACTTCACTTCTGTAAGACTCTCCTCTGTCATGATACTAAGGATGCCAGTAATGCCTAATTTCTTAGCTTGGTTCCCAAGAATTAGATTCTGAATGGAGATTTAGATGTAGGAGTTACTGTGGATGTGGTGACATCCACATATGTGGGAGCGTAAAGGAAGCAGCATATGATAGAGAGAAATGCCGAACTATAATGCAAGGCCTCAAAGGCCTCAGCTGGTCCTGCATGGAACCTACAAGCTAAGAATGACCCTTTATTGTTGCCTACCTTGAGACAAGTGGAAGGACCATTAATCCCTTATGTTATACAGTCAGGAAGGGAAGCACGACTTTAGGTGACAGCTGAGGGCAATTCCTGGAAAGTATAATTAGACAACAACCCTACTGGGAACTAGGAGAATAAGAGTCTAATTGTCTGGAAGAAATATGGACAGTGTACCATGCACCCACTGTGTCTACCTGGGAAGATTAAGTGAGATGATACACAAACATCATTGTATCCAGTGTCTGGTATGCTGTGTGCTATAAATATTATCTAATACATACTTAGCGAGCATTCACCATTTGAAGATGCTAGAAAAGACACTTTTAGGAAAGTGAAAAAGTAAATAGTGAAGGGTCCTGCCCTGAAGAGATTTTGGTTGAGTGGAGAAAAACATAAAACATAATATTTAAAGTCTACTCTTACGGTCTGATTGTAGCCCTTTTGCTATCTTTTCTATTATGAATATCAGAAGGATAACAGGCTGATGTTCACTTGGACTTTCTGTTATTAGATGGAAATACCTTGATGAGAGGTCACTGGTAGGAGGTGGCTTCCTTTACATTTCAAGTCCAGCTTAAATTTTCTACCTGGAAAGCTTTTATTCTTTTAGAGGTTGATGTAATTTCTAGAAGAGCCCACACAACTGTCAACATTTCTGTGGCAGGTCACACCAGTCGTCTTTGTTCAGACTTGCCCTTCTTTTCCATATTACAGCTGTTATGACCCAGAGGGAAACAGTGCATAGTGGCTTGGAGAAGATCTGTAGGTCAGGAGCTATGACTTTATAATTGGTTAAAATTAATTACAATTAAGAATTTAATTTATCAGCTGTGGGTAGCTATGATTCAAATATTATTAGGCATATGTCACTACTGGGTGACTTCTGTGATAGGTAAAATGGATGCAGAATGCTTGATTGTCACTGAAAGTTCTTTTGGATAATGTCTCTCTAGAGCCAAACTTAGTGGTTTCAAGCTACATTTAACACTGTCTAACTTTGAGAAGTTAATTTGATCTCTCTATTCTTTGATTTTATCATGTATGGGTGGGTACTGGTATTTATTCCTTTTCATATGTGTCTTGATGGCTTATGCACAATTAGCACTTCATGCTTTTTTTTAAACAGAATTGAACTACCTCAAGAGCTAAAGAACTAACAATTTCTTATTCATACTTCAATGGAAATAGTGGGATTGGAGTTTTGCTAATTTCACTATCTTTTAAAATTACAGAGAGACACAAAAGACTTGCAGTTACTGAACCATCTTGAGGGTAATAATTTAAAATCAGACATGGACAGGAAGAACCAAAATCAACAACCACCTCACATGATGGGAACAAAGAAGGAGAAACTAAAGGGAAAAGAGAGAAAATTGAGTTGATAAATCTGTTGCCAGATAGTTAAAAGACTAATTTCCCTACTTCAACATTTTACCATAGGCAGGTCCTGAAGCCCTGGATTTAATTATATTGGCTGAAATTCCTATGCTAGGGTAAACAGAAATCTGAGTGTGTCAACAAATTACTTAATTAAACATAGGAGGTGGCAATGTGGAAACAAATTATAATGTGCAGTAAGAGAATGTGATTGAAAGGTTTGGCTGTGATGAAATGGAGAGAGTAAGACATAAAAGAAAAAAATATGCAGTTCTGGAGAACAGACTACAAACTTGGTTAGCTAATGTGAAAATAACACAAGAAATGAGATTAGGAAAACAGAATTGTTTTCCTAATTATTCAAGAAAAAATATAGATCAGTTCTTTGAATGTAAACAAATTCAAAAGCAATCGAGATTAAGTCATCATCTTAGACAACCCAAGGGTCAGACGGAGAATGAAAGCTGCATTAAGAAGGGTTTCAGGGTTTGTGCCATGTGCACAAAAATGGCAGTTACAATTAAAAGCAGAAGTAAAGTGACTGAGCCATATAAAAGCTGGAAACGAACAGATGGCCAAGGCATTCAGCTTGCTAGCATGCTAAAACCAGACATATTTTATATTTCATTCCAAGTTAACAAATATTAGGACATTAAAATGCATGAAACATGGTGTGTATCCCATCTTGCTATATTTTTATTACCAAGTTAGAATTAGACTACATGGGGTATATGCAAATGAATAAGTCTAAGGAAATGCTGAGTCAGGGAAGATCAGAAAATCACTGGATTTCCATTTTATAAAGAGGATCTTGGTTATTGTGTCTTCAGTGCCTTTTGTATGGACAGTTTCCAGTCCCATGCACTTCTAAAAAGACTATGAAAAGGATGAGATTTCTGGATGACATTTTCATTAGAGGTGGCAGTAGTTCCTAAGGACATTTATTGGCAATGACTGGAAGATGGTTTTATTGGACTCTCACTGAACTTTTTGGGAGGAGTCTCTTTCATTAAGAGACTTAATTTCCTATTAACCCTAGAACATTCCCCATAGACTGAGTTCCCATGGTAAGCATAAAGTTTTCATTGATTCACAAACTTACTGCTTGAGGAATAATCCACAGTTAGAATTAGTGGCCTCTCCTAAACCTTGTTTGATCCCAGCCCATATTTATGATTCTGTAACTAGAACGTGATCTGATTTCCTAATGGAAAACATGTCAAGTTGCTTTGTTCGTAATTGTCACATCGTAAGCTATCAAACTGTCTTCTCTGTTTTCAGAATAATAGGAATCTGAAAAAGAAGAGAAATTACTTCCTCTCCTCTTTTTTTTATTTTTACCTGCATCAAGATTGCACTATGTTCATTTATTTACTCAATCATTTAATCTATATGTTTGAATGTCTCTTATATACTGGGTACGGATCCATGGATAAAATGATCTTTATTCTTCCTCACAGACTATATTTATTAACACTGACTTTTTTGGCATGATCTAAATGCAGTGGAAAAAAATCATTTAATTCTAACATCTATGGATGCTGCAGCTGCACATATTAAGAATTATGTAAGGGAATGTGTTCCATTTTATTATTTCCATCCCTTGCCCTGCTCTGTTGCATTTTATAAAATATTATACACAAAAAGGAACATGAATTTAGCTCAGCAGCATAAGCACCTGCCTGGAAAGTACGAGTTCATGAGTTCGATCCCCATTATCAAATAAATAAATAAATAAATTTAAAAAATAAAAAAGGGAAATGTCTGTGAACAATATCATTTTGTTTTCAGGTTGTGGAGTCATTAAAAAAAAGAGCTGTTAGCTTCCTCTAGTATTATACTTGGGTCTGGAAGGAATACCGTCTTTGACCAAAGAGAAGGAAACAAAATTGTGTATAGTCATGTATTGTAAAATTTCATTATATTTTATGGACAGGCCTATATTTATATACAAATTAATTTTTATATTTTGTTATAATTATTTGTCTATGTACAAACATTATAAAGGATCATTTATACCTTTTTAAATTATAGCTAAGGCAACTCTCATCATAGCCATATTGGTTAGCTTTGTGTTGCTATCACAAAATATCAGAAATAATACATTTATAAGGAGGAAAGGTGTGTGTTGGCTCACAATTTCAGAAGTGTCAGCCCATAGTCCATTGCTTTCAGGCCTCTAGTAAGGCACTACATCATGGCGGGGAATGTGCAGAGGACCAAAGCTTTTTACCTCATGGAAGCTGGGAAAGAGAGAGAGGAAGGAATCAGGGACCCATATTTCTTTCAAAGGCATGCACCAGTCCTTCTATGAGGGCACACATTTCAAAATGTTCACTATCTCCTAGTGGTATCACAGGCTGGCACCCAAGCCTTTAGCATTTAGGCTTTAGGGACACATTTAAGATCTAACCTGTAACACCACAGACAAGAGGAAGTAGAGTTGTGCTTGCACACATGTGTGCATGTATTGGGTTAAGAATGAAGGCTAGAGGAAGATGAAGAGACTATAGCAGAAATGCAGAGTACATAAACATAGAATTCTTTGTCCTCATAACCAATAGAAATGGTTGCAGAAGAAAGAGTTTTGAGAATTGATAATTAGAAAGTGGATGGGATTAGTAATGTATCTAGATACAAAGTCAAGACTCAAAAAATCAATAGTATCCCTGTACACAAACAACAAACTCACTGAGAAATAAGGGAAACTACATCCTTCACAATAGCATCCAAAAATACGAAATACTTAGGAGGAATCAATCTAACAAAGGAAGCAAAAGATCTATACATTGAAAATTATATTACTCTGAAAAAAGAAATCAAAGAGGATCTCAGAAAATGGAAAGATGTTCCTTATACATGGATAGGAAGAACAAACATTGTGAAAATGGCCATTCTCCCAAAATTAGCATACAGATTTAGTGAAATTCCAATCAAAATATCTTTCACATACTTCACAGATCTAAAGAAATCGCTCCTAAAATTCATCTGGAACCAGAAAAGACCTAGAATAGCAAAGGCAATTCTGGGCAACAAAGGCAAGACAGGAAGCATAACAATCTCAGATTTGAAATAATACTACAAAGCTACTGTGATAAAATCAGCATGGTACTAGAATAAAAACAGACCTGAAGATCAGTGCAGTAGATTAGAAGACACAATCACAGCTACAAATATACTCAGTCACCTTATCTTCCACAAAGGGGGCAAACATGTTCACTGGAAGAAAGATAGTCTCTTTAATAAATGGTGCTAGAAAAACTGGCTTTCTATATGCTGAAAACGAAAACTAGACCAATGTCTATCATCACGCACTAAACTAAAGTCAAAATGGATCAAAGATGGATCAAAGATCGAAATAAACACTAAACACTAAATAAACACTAAATCTGCTGGAAGGCAAAGTAGGTAGAAATCTTGAAAACATAGGGTTAGGCAGAGAGTTCATGAACAAAAATTAAACTGCATAGGAAATGCTTCCCAGAATCAAAAACTGGGATCTAATCTTATTGAAAAGTTTTTGCATGTCAAAAGAAATCTCCAACAGAATGAAAAGGAAACTCATGAACTGGGAAAATATCTTAACCAACTGTCTCTTAGACAAAGGACTTCTATTTAGAACATATGAAGAATTTCCAAAAAATTCAAAATTCAAAGACCCAATCCAAATATGGGCATCTGAAATGAATACGTACTTCTCAGATAAAGAGATACAAATGGCAAATACATATATGAAAAAATGTTCAGCAGCATTGGTCATTAGAGAAATTCAAATTAAAACAACACTGAGATTCCATGACACTCCTGAAAGAATGGCCAAGATCAAGAAATCAACCAATAACAAATGCTACAGAGGCCGTGGGGAAAAAGGAACTCTTCTCCACTATTGGTGCGAGTAGAGGCTGGTGCAACCCCTGTAGAAATCAGTGTGAGGTTCCTCAAAAAGCTAGGATTAGAGATTCCATTTGACCTAGCCATTCCGCTTCTGGGAATTTGCCCAGAAGAATTGAAAACATCATACCACAGTGATATATGTGCTCCCATGTTTATAGCAGCACTATTTGTAATAGCCAGATCTTGGGAACATCCCAAATGCCCTTTAAATGAAGAATGGATAAAAAAAGATGTGTTATTTTTATACAATGGAGTGCTACTCAGCTATAAAGAAAGATTGCATCGAGGCTTTTATAGGTAAATAGATGCAACTTGAGACCATACTCATAAATGAAATAAATCAGACTCACATGTATAAATACAGTATTGTCTCCCTAGTGTAAGAAAGTGAAAGAGAAAAGATAAAAAATCTACAATAAATATTGTGCAAGGGTAAGAAACTGCTCAAAGAGGAAAGGTAACTGGGATAAGAGAAAAGAAAGAAGGGAAAAGGAAAAAGACATAAATTTGTATACATATACATATACATACACATATACATAAGATAGCTAAGATGACTCTACTAATAATTCTATTAGTTCTTGGAAAAAACAGTTAATACTCATATGATTAGATGAACTTTACATGTCTATCTGGTAATCTAAGCAACCCTTTGAAGATAACAATATTCATTATAATAATCATTGTTAAATTCCAATTATCTTGTTTTGAAAGCCTATATTATTTTGGGTTTGTTGTTATTTGTTTGTTTCTTTTGATTTTGTTTTTCTTTTCTATGTCTTTTTTTCTCTTAAACAAAAGAAGATGGATGAGATAAAGATAATACAAAGAATATATCAACATCATGTAAATTGAATATATGATATGCATTTATATATATTTATATGTATACATATACGTATATAAATTATATACTAAGAGTAAATAGAAATGTCCTTGATATTTCCTAAGTTTAGAAATTAACACTGTTTCTTTACTGTAGCAGATTTAAACCATGTTTATTTAAAAACTATGTATCGAAAGTGATTTAAAGAGATGCATATGAAATTTTCTGTAAAGAATATATATATATTGTATATAAATATATACAAAGCAGATAACTATACTACTAATCTCTTCATCAAAAAGAACAGTTGTGTTTTCACTGTCTGATTGTTTGATCATTTTTTTCATGCCTAAATTATGTATTCTGCACAACTACTTTTAAGGTAATATACAACATAAAAAAAGAATGAGTACATTTAAAAACTGCTGAACTATGTATATCATTTGCAGCTATACCCAGCTGTTGATTACATGATTTTTTAAAGGCAATAATTAGTTCAATATTCATCTAAAATATTCTGATTGAATGAGGAGATAAATCTACTACAAGAAGATGAAAGGAATATGTATATATAAAATCAAAGAGAGTACTGTAGAGAATTATACAAATGCTTGAGGAAAAATTATGTAAATATCATTTTTCAGAAACTTAGATGTAACAAGTTCCCAAAGTGGCATACTATTACATCATAAATATGTATCATCCTAAAAGTAAAACTGAAGAAATACAGGCATCTCTCTTTAGGATAAACACTGTTCAATGAAAATAGAAAACATTTTGAGAGTACCTTGATTGCTAAGTGTTTACATCAGCTACAACTGTTTGTTAAAAATAAATGTAGGTATTTAGGTAGAGACAGTAACTAAAGATGTTTTTTCTCCAAGACACATGGCTTAAGGGTTAGACATTTTAATGATAGAAATAATTTTAAAGGCTTAAATAAACAAGCGCTATAAAGTTGAACAATAAGATATATTTTCCAAGACATTTTACAAATCGAAATTCCTTTCGCTGTCTTTGAAGTTCTTCTCAGTGTCATAACTGTGATCTCGTGGTGTCAGCTCGGCTACAGACAGGGTACAAAGTCCCCATGGGAGTACGAAAGGACAGTAGGTTCCAGGGTAGTACATGCCAACCAGTGCTAGGAACCTGAATAAATCTATAAAAGATAGATAGCTAATATAGTGCCTAATATGTGCCAAATATTATGAAACTTACTTTGAATGTATTTTTAATGTCTGTTTTTTTAAAAATCCCTCTAAGAAATTATAATTATGATATTCTCATCTTGTAAACAAAGAAATCAGGAATTAGAGTGATCTCTGTTGATGTGTCTGGAGTTGAAGAGGTAGAAAGTAGCAAATCAGGACTGAAACTTAGATGCTGGGCCTTTAACCATCATTCTGTAAAGCCAGCCATATTAACGCCAACTGTAACTCTGTATGATTAATTTTATCTCAGGAAGGCAGAGAACTGTAAAATAACCGGCTCAAGGTTATTTCACAGATTAAGTGTCAGAGCAGGATTTAAACCTGAGTCTGTCTTGCTTCAAAGCCACCTTTCCCAGTACTTTGCTGCTTTTCATCTGAGATGTTGCAAATATTGTGCCATGTACTATCAGAGACCCTTTCCATGGTACAGGTATCAGGACCTTTGCAGTGAGTCCCTGATCTCCGGTGCAGAGTTGCAGCACACTATGAGAAAAGAAAGAGTGAGACAAAAATTTCAAGACAATAGGGATCTGGGACAACTGTCTTAGGTTACTTTCTTCTCATTGCTGGGATAAAAATATCCAACACCCAAAATTGGGAAAGGAAAGGTTTATTTAGCTTACAGTTTGTGGAGGTTTCAGTCCATAATCAACGGGCTCTAAGACAGGGTGGTGCAGCCCAGGGGCAACAATTCGTGGCATCAGAAGACAGCAAAAGCAACAAGAGCCAAACAGGGGCAGAGCCAGCTTCTTTTCCTCCCTTACATTGTACACAGGGTACCCACCCTTGGGTGGGTGTAGCACTGGTACCATCTCCATACCCCCCTCTTACACAGACTCAGGATGTTTACAAAGAGAGAACCATGGCCTCCTACTGAGTCAAGCTAAGCATCTAAACTCCCATATTGACACTATGTATTAACCATTACAACCGTCAATGTTTTCTAGGAACAAAGACCAAGAATCCCCGCTAGCCACCATTTTATTAGCCCATGCAGGGCTAGTATGTTGCTTTTTATGGTGCAGCATAGAAGTAGTGGATGAAAGGTCAAGTTTAACATCATAAAGGAAACAAATTAAGATTCATCCACACACCTGGGTACTAATTTTTCCTGTATTTCCCTCAGCAGACTTCATCCTGCTCTGAAGGTTCACAGCCTCATTGACCAAGATTAAGCAGTATTTCTGCATTTCAAAAATGGCCCATGAATCAGGGCAAGGAGAGTCTCCAACAGATCCTGTGCCAGTTTATAATTTGTGGTCCTCAACAACAGATTGGCACCTGCCGTATACTGGGCACTTGAGATTTGTTGCTAAGGCAGTAGTAGGGGGCCTAAGGGAGCCAGAGAGGACAGGACCTCTGCCTAAAAGTCCGTGCAAGCCTGGCTAGCTGCAAGTCAGAATTTTTAGCTTCACACCCTGGTGACTCTGACCCTACATCCTATGCAATACAGACCTGACTTCAGTATCTGTAAATGAGTTAAAATGTGTGACTAACCACAAACATGAGTAGTGTTTTAAATAGAAAAGTCAAAGTAGATATATTAATAGTAATGAAAATCATAAAGATATGATGTAAATATTGAGTTCCTAAGAATTAAATGAACATTATGAAATATATCTGAACACACATAATCTAATATGCAACTAAAACTTTGACTACGTTTTAAAACTATAGAGTTTTAAAGTAGTGTATTACTACAGGGACAGTGATAGTATTCAGAATCATGGGCAGTAGACAAAATAAATATTCTTTAAATGTAGATAATGTGAATGTTGTATATACTATATTGCTGCAATGCCAAGTTATGCAAATCTGCTGAAGAATTTTTTTCTTGACATGACATCTGAAGACCTAGATCCTTAAATTATGTGCACATGTTTCACAATTGCTTAAATGTGGGTATGCTAACACAGAAAACTTTGGAATTATTAGAAATGTACTCCCCCAAATGGATAGTTTTTAGTGAGTACGTTGGCCTTTTGAATTTTACTAAAACAGATACTTCACTCAGAAAAGGATGCTGAAACTAAATGCCAGCATTACTCAGTAACTATTACAGAAATTCTAGGTAGACAGTGTTCTAACAAACACAATTTGATGAGACAAACAGCCTTTCTGTGTTGTAAAGACATTCTTATGGTGAATTTTCTCATTTAATTCAATAGCTAGCAAATAAAGCAATAAATTGGAACATGCACAACCAATAGGAAATTGTTTCTCCTGCTCTAAGGAGCCCTAATAGGAAGGAGAAGACTGAGGGTAACGTTGATAGAGCTCTGCTCCATTCTTGAGTGGGGAACTGTCCCAAGGGCCCCTGGACTGATAAACTGCTCATCCCCAGGTTCTTGCGCCAGCTGTTGACATTAAGTGACTGGACAGAGAGTAGATATGTCCCATTACCTTAGCCAGGGTTACTTTCCTTCTCATCTGAAAGGGACTCCAGGCAGTAGACTCAGTGTGACATGGGGATTTCTGGCTTGCACTTCGCTTTTCTCTCCATCTCTTGATTACTTGAATCCTAAGGAATTGGAAAATATCCCTGAAGGAATAGACCCAACTTCCTGCATGCCAGGAGATGCTATAATTCAAAACAATATTGTGGGTTTTTTCCTACTAAGAACAAACTGTTATTGTGATTAAGACCATCTATATTCTGGCCAAAATAATTCCAATAAAATGTTTGATATCTTATGTGGGAAGAATAAATTATAAAACTAAATATATAAATAAAATAAATGATGCCTGTCTAAAGGATGCATTAAACCCATTGCTCCCATTATATACCAACTTGCCATTCTGTGTGAATTACAGTGCTATTAAAACTGCCAAGTGAGCTGTTTTTAAGGATATCCTTGTAGCCAGATTCTGGGTCCTGGACCAAATGCTGCTGCTGCTTCCTCTTCTCCTCCTCCTTCTCCTCCTTCTTCCTTTTCTTCTTCTCCTCCTTCTTCCTTTTCCTCTTTTTCTTTTTCCTCTTCCTCTTCTCCTCTTCCTTTCCCTTTCCTCCTCCTCCTTTTTCCTATAACTTCATTACTTTCTATTTCAGGAGAATCAAATTTGCTATTTCAAGAAAATCTAACTCTGTGAAGTAGCCCACTTGAAAATTTTCTTAATGCAAAAACATTAAGGGATATATGTCTTACAGATAATTTAACTAATCCTGTAAAAAATTCTCTAATAGAAGTAAAGGCTGGTTGAATTCAATTGAGGGTCTTGAGGGACTAATTCACTGTTAAACTGACTACTGTGTTCATTATCTACACCTGGCTATCAGGAGGTCTTTCTTTCAAAGCTCTCAGGTAGCCTAATCTCATTTAATTGCTAATACAATAAGATTTCTCTTTGCCAGGGGAATAAGTCTTAAACCCAGAGTCCAAGAAAGGAATGGTGAGAACTGATTTATTTTTTTAAGGGGGAAAAATATAAATAAATGAAAAAAATCAAAAGCCAAGCTAAGTAAAATAAAATCTACTTCTAGTGAGGCTGACTCATTCACTGGTGAGCTCCCCCAGGTTAACTCAGATAGATGTAGATTTGGTCTCACAAAGCTGGGAGGTCTTTAGAGAGAGTTAAACGGGAATTGATCTGAGAATTGGGATATTTGGTTTCTCGTCCTAAATTTTCCTGTTGTTGTATTAACTTGGACATTTTACTGCAGTGCCCAGGGTTTCAGTTCCTTCCTTTCTTCCTCCATGTTTTTTTTTCTTCATTGACATAGGGTCTCACTATGTACCTGGAACTTGCAGTGATCCTCTTGCTTTAGTCTCTCCAGTGCCAGTTACTGGCATGCACCACCACACCCAGCCAATTTCCCAGTGTAGTGAGAAGGGAAAGGACTTGTTGCTAGGCTAAAATCTCACAGCCTCAAACTGCACTTGCAATGCCATGGGTAACCTAAGTAAAAAATGCTACTTAATGTTAATTTTTAAATGCTTTTCAAATCCTCACATAAATATATTGTATTTGGAGCTATATCATGTGTGTAAAACCTTAATGTTTTTTCCTCTTCTTATTCCTCATTTATAATAATGAATATCTAAGCAAAACATACGTATAGGATAGTTGGGCAGATTCTGTAGTAAGGTCCAAAGTCATTTAAAAAAATAAATCCTTACTTAAAAGTCCTAAATGAGACATTTTATGTCTAAGGCACTAAATACTCATGTAGGATTTTATAAAACATCCTTTTAGTTTACTCAAGAAAAGGTGTCATTTGAAATCAGTGAGAGTGTATTTTTAACCAATTATTTTTCTACTTTTTTTCTTTTGAATCAAACAATCAGAAAACTTTAATTCATTTATTCATTTCACCTTTTCTGAGAGACCAGTAAGTGAAAATCACTAAGTTGGAATCTATGGGGATTGGAGAAGAAAATAAGACAACCCTTCTTTCAGTGATTACACTTAGAGACTCAGAATTCAGATGTTCAAAATTCAGAATTCAGTTCAGAGCTAACTGTATCAGTTATTTCCATATAGTATGTCTCTTCTGTTTATGGCTTTCTTTCTTCAATTACCTTATGTCAAAGAAAGAAAAAGTAGTATCTATCATTTTGTTACAGTGTATTTATGGTGGACAAAATTTATCACAAGAAAGTTATTTGGGTGCAGGGAAAGGTCTATAGTCATCTTTTTCTTCTGGTGATGCTAGCATTGACATAGTGCAAACCAGGTCGGTTTTGAAACCCAGCCCGCCCTTATCCTAAGGTATTGTTCACATTGGCTTTGCATTTATTTATTTATTTTTGAGACAGGGTTTCACTATGCAGTTCAGACTGGCCTTAAACTCACTTTGTAGCCCAGTCTGGTCTGGAACTCTCAATGATCCTCCTGCCTCAGCTTCCCCATTGCTGGGATTACAGGTGTGAGCCACCATGCCCAGCCTCATTTTGCTTCTGAAGGCTGCTATCTAAGCATCAGGTGAAGGGAATGCTCCCATAGGTGAGGAGTGTTACTATCCATTCCCCAGGAAATGTACCAAGAGTCCTTCTTTCACGAATACAAAGACCAGGGGAACATGAAAAATATCAAAGGGCAGGTGTTCTGGGGCACTATGATACTGCATGAGAGTCCTTTTGGTATGCCCTTGGGGTGTGGATGAAAACTCCCTAAGCAAAATTTCCCTGTCCCCATATTTTTCATGCCTACCTGGCATCAGAAATTGAGTAGCTGCAATCTAGAACCTACTGTTAATGAAGCTTGGTTACCACCTACAGAATAAACAAGTGTAGGACGGGAGGACAATGCAGTTGTGGTGAGGGATTTGTTCCACTAGTTTTGGTAGCACTGTTCTTTTCAGAGAGCAAGAAGATAAGTTACAAAGTGAGGATCACTAATGATAGGAGTTGTGTGGGGGAACTAATCTTCAATCAGGTACTCACAAATGCAGATAAACCAAGAATACATTGAGAATATGAGAAGTCGGTAGCCACTGGAGATTTGAGCTGCCTCTCCTTCCCACCCCCAACCCCCACTTCTTCTCCTCCTTCTCATTTTCTTCTCCTCCTTCTCCTTATTATTGTGGTACCACAGATTGAATGAGGACCTTGTACATGCTAAGCAAGTGCTCTAACACTAGGCTACATTCCTAGTCCCCCTGTGATTCTATTAACAAACTCTAACTTTTTACAAGACCTTTACTAAAGGCGACTTCCAAGCCAGGCATGGTGGACACACCTGTAATCTCAGCACTTAAGAGGCTGAGCCAGGAGGATCATTGCTAATTCGAGACCAGCCTGGGCTACTAAGTAAACTCAGGGCCAGCCTGAACTGCATAATGAGACCCTGTCTCAAAAAGGAAAAAAGCAAAACAAACAAGGTGACTTCTAGGCAATAGTACCATTCAGAATTTCCTAAATTCTGCCCAACCAATATGAGTTCTTGGACATTCTAGTTAAATCAAAAATAAAGGAGTTCTGTGACAAAACAGATTTGAAAAGTTCTAGAAGATTAGAGCCTAGTATCCTCTGTTGGGGATGGTGAATATTATCAGTGCATTTTGACAAATCTGTTAGTAAAGAAATTTAAAGTTTTATTAACCCAGGGTTTCACAAGCATCTGTATTTCAAATATAATGTATCTGATTGTTCCATACATAATATATCTGATTGTTAATGTTTCAAAGTCTACGGCTTAAGAAATGTTGCAAGGTAAAACAAAACAAAACAAAACCAAAAAACCCATCACTTTTGACCACCGTTGGTGACAGTTTTGGCAAAGCCATTGATTCATTGTGTGGGCTTGATCAAGATTTTCAGTTTCAGCTTTCAATGCCCTCATCTGAAAGCGGGAAATAATTGCCCATGCAAGCTCTTATGAGTACTAAAACAATTCTTGACCAGCGCCTAACACAATGCCTGGTCAATAGCAAATGTTCAAAAAATGGTAGCTATTTCTAGAAGTTACTGATAACAGGACTTTTTTTCACTCAGGCAACTAATAATTCATCTTGTACTTTAACTCCACTTCCACATGTCTAACTTTGATGGAGATAGGAAACAAGTGTCACTAACCAGTAAAATAACATGACCCTGATTATGTGATTTGATAGACAGCTGAAGTGAATCACCCAGTCTTTGCTCATGGAACTGAAGTCTTCAGCTGCGGTGATCCCAAGCTTTAATTTATGGTGGGAGCCTGTCTTTAACTTCTGCTAGATAGACCTGGGCCCGAGGGCATAGTACTGTAGAGGCGTTCTCAGCATGGTGCTAGAATGGTGAGGAGCACCTGTTTTAACCAGTGCTTCCCTTCCTTTTCTGAACATCTATAGAATTTTGTTTGAATTCCAGTTATGGGATAAAAATGTGAGGACCATGGAATTTATTGACTCTATTCTACATTTTAAATATTATTTTGCTGAATGCAAAAATGATCTTTGTTGTCAGTCTATGATCTGGGTCATCAAGTTAAGAATTTTAGTTACCTTCTCCATTTTGGGTTTTAGTCTTTACAGGAGCAAACTTCTAAAGGAGAAAACTGCACTCTTGGTTTTTTCAACACTGTTTTTCTATCCAGAATATGACTTCTTCCTGAAATGATGAATTAAGAGAAAAAAATCTATTACCTGGCAATATGATCAGAAGGATGACTAATTTATTGAGGGACTTTCCTTAGTCACTGAGGTGGAAACTAAAAAAAATGACTTTTGTTGATGAACAACACCTCTCATGACAGTATTCTTTTTCTTTGGGGAAAGCATGGTGACAAAGGGCACAGACAAAGCTGGTTTCAAAGTCCACTCTTGGGCAACTTGCCTTATTTCATCCTCAGATCCCTCATCCGTCAAATGGACAAAGATCTAGGGATTTGTTTTTTAATGCAGGGTCTTACTGTGTAGTTCAGGCTGGCCTTGAACTCCAGTGATCCTTCTGCCTCAGCCTCCAAAATCTAGGTTTACAGGCATGTGCCACCATGCCCACTAGATCTAGGAGCATTGGGAAAGGTAAAGGTGAATGTCAAATTGCATTCATAGTAACTGCAAGTGCTTGCAAGTGCTCTATAAAATTAGCTATCATCATTATCTTTTAAATTTTATTTCTTAACACATGATCATCATTATATACCTTTGCGTATGTATTATTTTGTTGGATATTGTGAAATGATTAACATAACAGGCTTAATTTCCACTAGGAGTTTTCAGTCTGCTTTAAAGATAATGTAGACAGGAGTCATTTCATTTGAGCACAGGGAGGAGAATGATTTTCTTAATGGGATCACTGAATCTTCATTCCACCAAGACAGCCAGAAGTAACATATCCAACAACTTTTCTGTCAGATAGAGATGTAGTTAGACATGTCTTGTTAGTTGTGTTGGGGGAGGGATGTTTTATAAACCTCATGTAAATTTTATACTAATGACTTTACTCATCAGATAACATTAATAATTATAGCATATGGTTGTTCTTGGGCTCTTTTTGGAAAGTTTTCTATGTAGATATCAACAAAAATTTTTTTTTTGAGTAAAAGATTCACACCTAAATGAAGTTTAGTGATTTCTAGAATGGCATATCTATTATAGTCAAGGTTTTTAAGGGAATAGATTTAATACAGGACATATAATTTATAGGATTATTTTATAATATTCACCAAAATAATCAAATGCAGAAGAATACAAGAGATCCATCCATGCACTAGAGATCTCAAGAATCCAGTTAGGGCCTGGATCTTGTCCCGTTTGAGTTCAGCTGAAGACCTAGAATCTATGGTAAAGTCCTCCATGAGTCCAACTGGAGGACTAGAGCCTATGACAATGTCTCATAGACGTCTGTGTCAAGGATCTGCACTGAGAAGACCCAAAGGTCAGTGTGGAAGCAGTGTCTGCACCAGAAGGAGGAAAGATCTGTGCCAGCAGCCTGAGGGATCTGCACTGGAGCCAGGAAGCTGACTAGACCTCTACGGAAGAGAACTGCAGACGTCCTCAGTGACAGCGAGGATCCAAGTTCATCTGACATGAGAACAGCTGAGTTCATATCTGGAAAGCCAGTGTGACAAGCTTCTCCAGGAGAATCAACGCCATCTTCGCCTCCAGTTCTGCTTTTATGCTGTTGGCAATAATCCTTGTGTGGACCTTCCACACCCAGAACCACACTGATTCAGCTCAGCTGACCATTAGTTATTCCACCACAATATCTTTGCATTATTTTTTCAAAGAAAAATATATCAGCAATAATAAGGAGAGGGAAAAGTTGATATTGGCAACAATCCAAATACAAGATGATAAAAGATCAGCCAGTATTGAAGAAAGAGACAAAACTAGTGCTGTCAGTTTGTTAGCAAAGATTAACAAGGATGAATTTTTCTACCACTACAGGATTTTTGCAGCTCTGGGTGTTCCCTTTTGTTTGAGGGAGAAATGTTTCCTGTGTCAACTTAAATTTTTCATTATTCCTTAATTTACACACAAAAAGAGATCCGTAGTTACCCTAATGTTTCTGTAAACCAAAATACAGTTTGAACTGTGAGTGTACTTTCATTTTTTATCAATTTCCCTTATAAGTTACATTGTTGGAAGGGAAGTAGGGAAAAACTGTGGCCTTTGGGTTTAGAAGCTATCAACATTTGATAGCTCAGTAGCCTAATAGTGCCTGTTTATTTTCATATCATTATAGATAGAAATTCTAACTTTAAGTATCTCAAAAATGAATTCTTCCTGAGTTTTATACACCCACAGAAAGGAAATTACTCCCCATTCCTTTCAAAGACTTGAATTTTTTCTTATGTTACTGAAATTTGTGTTTTTCTAACTACCATCAGAAAGCTTCAGCTAAAAATTCTAGACTGATTCTGACTAACACATTGAAACAATCACTCCACTTAGTAGGTTCTTATACAAACAGCATACTTAAACCCAGATGTTTCACATCTTTTTCTAAAATTTCTGACTCGGGACAGAGTTAGCATATGTAACTTGCCTGCCAAGATTAATTAGACTTTTACATTTTTTGATACAGCAAGGTCCATTGTATCAAAATCACTCTTTGTAAATTATGGATATACAATATTTTTTGGTATAATTTTTTAAAAGATGATGTCATTTAGTAATAATACCAGGAATTGTTGAGAATGTAGAACAACTCAAATGCTCATATATTGCTGGTAGGAATACAGCTTAGTACAATCATTTCATAAAACTGGTTTTCATTCATTATCTACTAAAGCTGAACATACATATACCAATTACACAGCAAGGAAAGACATGCATGTATAGTTTCCCTAAAAACACATAAGAGCATGATTTATAAGAGTCAGAAACTAGAAACTATCCACTGATTGGTATTAGAATAGGTAATCAGATAGAAATGTAATTATAGGATTCAGTACTACACACCAGTGAGCCTACATAAACTAAAACACACAGCAGTACATGTGAAACTCAGAAACACATCAAAACAAATACTTCCTTTATGATTCTGTTTACAAAACATTCAAGCACAGGCCAAATGAATTCAGGGGAGTGTTATTGATCACTGATATCTAGAAGAGGGCACGGAGGATTGATCTGGGATGTCGGTGATGCTCTGTTTCTGAATTTGGGCGTTGGGCACATGAGCCATTTGCTTTGTGAAACTAATGCCATTGCGTGCTTGTGATTTACTTCTGCATCACATGTGATTTACATCACTTCTTCATGGGCACTGCTCTGTATGTTATATATCAATAAAAGAAATGCTCCAGTATCCAAATAACGAAGAGATGGTGTCCAAATAATGCTCCCTAGATCAATATATGAATTGGTAATAACATTTTCCAGAAAAATCTTAATTGACTCAGTACATTTATAACTTAGGTCTCATGAGGTTTTTTCTCTTACATGAAACCATCCTGGAGATTTAGAAGGACATTACCTTTGATGTTTTAGGAATTATTCTCTTCTCTATAAGACAGTTCTCCAAGGTCAAGGAAAATTCACTTTGTAATTTTTTGTTTGGTAGAAATATTGAAAGGTTGTGAATAGTGTTTCCTCAATCTTAGTAGAGGCAGTGAATAGTAATGATAATTCATATGTGCCTCATACCTCAGTTTTGTCATAATTATAGTAAATGAGATACTGTATGAAAAGAGTTTCTTATAAGCATAGTGAAATATAGGTGTTTGATGTGACCAATTTCATTATTTGAAAATATTCCTTAACAAAATTTATAACATGGAAATCAATGAAAATACAGAAAGATGTGGTATTTCCTTACAGTGAAAGCATCAATTATACTATTAATCTCTAGGCAATCTTTTCCAACTGTACACATGTGGAGAAGATATTTAACATTTTCAGTAACCATAATAAGAAGGACACATAGATTCTTACAAGTCACTTACGTTTTCTGAGTCTTAATTTGTTAGTCTATAAAATTAAGATTTGCCTAACTGGCATCTGACCTGCTAAATCAACATTCTCTGTTTCACAGAATGTTATTCTCATGCATTTCACAATTTCAGCATGGTGTGAAGGAAAAATCTCTATATCTCCAGAACAAAACAAGTCTCTGGTCACTGGCTGGAAAGTCTCAGAGAGGAATTTATAGTGACAACAGGTCATAAATGAAAAACTCCTTCATCACACCCTGCCATCTTACATGTGAAGATGTAAAGGCAGAAATAGCACCTGTCACACCTGCCGATAAAATGCCTGTTAGAGATGACTCCATGACAAGTACTCAGTTCTCTAAAAACTAGTGTACCCTTATTATAGTACTTTATCCAAACAGAAGGTTGTTTTTGTTTCATAATTTGATAGTAGTAGAAGTCAAATAAATCTCAAAGCATTAAGATAGATATCTTACTTTATTTTGAAAATTATTTAAACATTTATTTTATAGTTTATTTTTATCTGACCTTAAACATTTAGTATACAACTACCTAGGTTTCTTCTACTCTATGGTAAAGTATAGTTTAAAAATGATTTCTATGTTTAAGATAGGTATATTCTAGTCTGGAAGGAATATTTGAATTGTTTCATGGAGCATGCAACAATATGCTTAGTATTTAACTACCTATATAAACAATATGCTTAGTATTTAACTACCTATATAGTTACATTCAATATACTACTATATAGTCATACATTCACGCATACACAAACACATGTACATTTATGTTCACAAGTGGCTCATTTCATTTATTTATACTTGTGATTTCTAATAATGCTGAATTATGATCCTATCTGGTTTTGAAGCTCAGTGAAAGTTTAGGACATTAAGAGAACAACTAGTGTAGGGAAAATCCATGGTTACTTACAGACCTCAAAGGTCTTATTTATAAAGCCACAATTTCTCAAAATAGTAAAGCAAGTCTTACCGAATTTCTTTTTACAAGATGGTCATATCTTCTTTTACTATTTGAATTTTCAAGAAGTTTGGTTGCCAACTAAACTAAAAAAAGGAAAACATAACTTTTATTTTTGCCAGGGAAGATAAAATAATATGAAGAAACACTCAAAATTAGCATACTCCTCTAGGTCCCTGAGATATAGTTCTTGTTTACTAGATACGTGATTTTGTGATAACTAAATGACTTGAAAGCCCAGAGATATTGAAAAGAACCAGGAGAATTAAATTTAAAATAGTCAGCTACTTAGTCTGTGATCTTAGGCATAATGCTTGGTTCTCCTTCACTGGTTTCTCTCAGATATTAAGTGCTATTACATCTGTGAAAGAGCCATAGAAAATAGCACTGTGCCTCTTTAAGATGGTATTATTATTATTAACTCAATATATGTGCCTGCTAAAAGCTTGGCACATTTTTGCAATGCTTAAATGCTGTCTTCTATTATGTGCTTTCCTCCCTTGCATTGAAATTTTCTTCAAAGTTTTTTGCAAGAACATTATCTTGCCTACCCTAATTTTAATAGGTAGTTAAAGAATGGACTTACAGAATGTTACAACAAATTAGTGAAAATGAGAAAATCATCACACAGTTTTAAGAGATCTTTTCAAAAATTTCTAGAATGAGAGAAAAATCCAGTTTTGAGGGCAGAGAATATCCACAGATATCATCTTACCACACCGTCACAAAAATATCTGTACTGTCATTGATAGTTTCATATTGAAAAATATTGAGAAAGTACAGTACTTTGTAGAATTTGTTAATCCTATTTATTACTATGTATGAGACAGATATATTCTATTTTAGAGGAAATATTTGAACTATTTAGTAGAATGTATACCTATAATATGCTTTTTACTAAAGGAACTAGGTGTATAAGTCTTCAGGACGCTAAGCACACATTTTCTAGAGTCAAGACTAATTGGAAGCTCTATTACTACTATCTCAATAGATTCTCCTAATGAAAGATGTCTAAAATGCCCTAATTCTAAGTCAATCATTCATTTGTTTAAGTAGCATTGACTAAGTACCTTGACAAGGCATTGTGCAAGATGCTAAGACTTGTGTAGATGAGGAAGTGCGTAGTTTGCATTCCACTGTGCTTGTTCATACCCTTCCTCATTCTGTTTTCTCTGCCTTATCCCTGACTTTCTCACTTATCTAATTAAACTTTCAAATCCTGAGCAAAAATCATTTGCCAAAGTGCAAAGGGGCCAATGATACCGATATATTGGGACAGGTTTTAATAGAACAAATGAAACTAAGTAATAAATGCTGTAAGAATGAAGTTATGATACTTTTTAAAATTTGTTAAAGGATCTTCTATTTAAGCCTCCATGTTGTCAAGATGTTGGGTCTTTCCAACTTGATATTTAGCTATAATGCAACCCTGTCAAAATTATTTTGTGGATATCAACAAACCTTTTCGAATATGTACATGAAAACATGGAAGACCAGAATGGCTAACTGAATACTGAAGAAAAAAATCAGAGGAATGACACCACTGACTTCAAGGCTTACTCCAAAGCTACAATAGTGAAGACAGAGTGGGTTGGTGAATAAAGTGAAAAATAAATTAATAGAACAGAATACAGAACCCAAACACAGACCCAGGCAATTACGGTCAACTGATCATTGGCAAAGGAGTAAAGACAATTCTACAGAAAAAGGACAATCTTTTCAATATGTGATTTCTCCTCACAAATGATTTTGGAGTAATTGGACAGCTTCATGGAAAGAGATAAATCTAGACTTTACATTCTTCGTGAGAATTAATTCAAAATGGATCATTAGACCTAAAAGCAAAACAACAAAACTCCTTAAAGATAACAGAGGAAAAAAATCTAAGTGACCTGACTTGATTGTTACTTTTTAGATACCACACAAAAAAACCACAAATGAGAGAAAATGTAGGATTTCATTGAAATTAAAAACTTGGGCTCTGCAAACAAAACAAAACAAACAAACAAACAAACAAACAACCAAAAAACTTGAGAAGGCAAGCCAAGACTGGCAGGAAATATTTGACAACCACAAATCTGCTAAGGAGTAGTATCTAAAATACACAAAGGACTCTTAAAATGCAAAAATGACATAACAACCCAATTAAAAATCAGGTAAAATATCAACTGGCCTGCCAAAGGAAGATTTTCAGATGATAAAAAAGCTAATAAAAAGATGATGAACATTAAATGTTATTAGGGAATTATAAACTAAAACAAGTGGGAAGAGAACATCCTATTAGAATCACTGAAATCTAGACTATTGACTACACCAAGTGCTGGCATGGATGTGGAATTCTCATTCATTGCTGATAGGAATGAAAACGTGGTGCAGCCACTTGGGAAGACAATTTGACATTTTCTTACAAAACTGAAGGTGTTCTTTCTTTAAAAAACATTTATTAGTACCTGCTTGTAACACCATGAATACATTCATCAGGGAGTGGTAGTACATATATAATCACATCTTAGTCCTCTTCTTTCCTTGCTTTCCTTTCTCCCTCCATCCATTAGATCCCTTCTCCATCTCCAAAAGGTCTACTTCCTGGTTTCCTTTCATCTTTTATTTTCCAATTTAAATTTTTTGTAATTTGGGTTTCTTATAAAAGAAAAACCATGTGTTATTTAATCTAAATCTGATTTATTTTGATAAGCATTATGGTCTCAAGGGGCATCCATTTTCCTACAAATGACTCAGATTTATTCTTTATGGTTTTATTTTCTTTTTCCATTAATCCATTGATGGACATTTGGGTCACTTCCAAGATTTAGCTATGTGAGTTGTGCAGCTATAAATATGGATATTGCTATTTATCCAAATGAGTTGAAAACTTATGTTTGCACAAAAACCTACACATAATAAATGTTGACAGAAGATTTATTCATATTGTCAAAAGTTGGTAGACACCAAGATATCACTCAATATATAAATAGATAAATGAATTATGGTTCATCCATACATTGAACTATTATTCAACCACTGAAAAACAAACTAACCAGCCATGAAAAGACATAGAGGAACATGAAATACATATTGATAAATTAAGCCAATCTGAAAAATTCTGTACTGTACAGTCCCAACTATATTATATGCTATGAAAGAGAAACTACAAAGAAAGTGAATAAGGTCAGTGGCTGGGAGAGAGGGAGAGAGATAAAGATGGAATGTGAGAATTTTAGAGCAATAAAACTATTCTGAATGATGCTATTATAATGGATCTGTGTAACTCTACATTTTAAAAAAATCTCTAGGATTTACAATACAAGGAGACAACCCTGATATAATCTATAAACTTTTATTAGTAATAATGTTCTTATCAATTATAACAGATATATCAAATCAATTTATATAAATTAATAAGCAGAAGAAATTGGAAGAGTTAAGAGGATAGAACAATTCTATACTTTCCATTTAGTTCTCAAACAACTCTAATAATTGTAAAAATCTCTTGTATAACATTCACTGGAAATCAACAAGATATTAATTTGATTAAAATTTTTTGACTGCCTTAAATCTGCTTTGTTACTTGAATTTTGATGGTCATATTATCTAATTATAAGTGTGTGTGTGTGTGTGTGTAGTGCTGATGTTCAAACCTGGGACTTTGTATGTGCTGGGCATGTGCTCTACCACTGAGCTACATTTGTGGCCCTAATTATAAATTTTAATAGTTTGTGAGAAGACAATTCAGAATTCTTAGCATAGCAACTGTGTTTAGTGTGAAAGTATCAAAATGTCTTTATTCTAACATTTTTAAAATTAAAAGTCCAAGGAATGTTAATTGTAAAAAATCGTCATGAATAAAAGATTTTTTGAATTGGTTAGGGAAATACTGAGTAATATTCTCTATTGGAAATTCACATATAAAAATATCTCAGCAGTCCTTCCCTAAAGAAATTGACTAATGCTGATTATATTTCATTTCAATTACTCAGCCAGGGACTGGCCTTTTAAAATAAAACCTCTTAAACTCCTTAAAATTAGGACATTAGGGATCGATAAGTAACAAGGTACAGAACCTCTCAGAGAGAAACAGCTCAGACGCTAGAATTTACCAACATGGAGAAGACTGGATGAAAGGAGAGGGATTCTCATGACCCAGGAAGAAGCTAAGGAAAAAGAAAAGAAAAAGAAGAAAGAAAAGAAAAATGTGGTCAGAACGCTGGAGCCAGGCATGCTCTTAACAGAACCAACCCAACTCACAATTGAGGCACTCTCATCGGAGCCAGGTGGACCTGTGGTAGTGGTGCTCTCACCAAAGCCTCAGTCACACTGAAGTCGGGGGTTGGCCAGCCCAACAGAATACAGAGCTGGCAGGCAGACCTGCACTAACCCACAGTGAGTGCTTGGAATTTGCTCCCCACCCAGTGGTAGAGGGGGGTGACCAACCGGAGGACATATTGGTATTGGGCAGGACGGGCCTGAACAAGGAATGACGTTTATTTCAGTTTGCTGCTCCTTGCCCACAGCAGATTGGTGAGATCTGACTGGGCTGGCTCATGTTCCTGGCCAAGACCAAATAGCCAGGGATGAAATTGTCCCCGAAGTTGACCCAAACTGGTTCCATCCATGTGACACACACTAATGTGGTGAAGGTCCCCACTGGCTGACTGGCTTGGAGGGGAGGGGCCAGCTTACACTGCTCCTGCTTACACCTCAGTGACCAACAGTAAACTGGAGAGGGCAGAAATCCCTAGCCAGCATGCTTCAGAAGAACCATAACCTATACAGAAAGGGGCTGGGACACTCACTATACACCTGTATGGAAGAAACAAGAAACATGACAAGAGAAATACGTAAGAAAAACCCTCCAGCCAACCCAGGGAAATAGGGTACAGGAGAGGTAAATACAGGAGACATCAAGGGCAACAAACATGCAATATCAGACACAGCATCAGCTGACATAAATATTTTTGTGACATCACAGATGAGCTCAAAACTGAAATATTAACTCAAGTAAAGCAAGATATAAGAAGATTAATAAAAGAAATGCTAAACATCTCTCAAGAAGACACAGATGGAAGAACGGAGGAACACAAAAAAAGGAAAGAAGCCAGCAATGAAGAATATAAAAAAAAACCCTAGAATACATGAAACAGATTCAAAGAGATTATCAGGGAATTAAAAACTCCATTGAAAGCTGGCAAAATTGCTTGAAAGAAACTAGAAATAGATTAACAAAACTTGAAGCTAGGTTTCCAATGTGTGATCATGAAAGGAAAGATCTCTTAAAAATAACAAGGAAACAGGCAGTAACAATACAAAAGCTAGAAGACAACAAGAGGATCTATTACCTATAAATAAAATAC
>PVJX010023953.1:0-28637 GCA_004027295.1 Dolichotis patagonum | reverse complement strand
GAATGAAGAAGCAGGAGTCAAAACAGAGGAATTGCAAAGCCTATTCACAGAAATCATTAAGGAAAATTTCCCAAGCATAGAAAAAGGAAATGATATGCAGATGTATGAAGCATACAGAACTCCAGCCACCTACAACCCAAACAGAGCTACACCCAGACACATAATAATCAAGATCCCAGAAATTCAATATAAGAACAGACTATTAAAAGCCATCAGAGAAAAGAAACAGATCACCTATAGAGGAAAACCCATCAAAATCACGGCAGACTTCTCTACACAGACCATCAGGTCAAGAAGAGCTTGGAGTAATGTAATTCAAGCTCTGAAGGAGAACAATCTCCAGCCCAGATTGGTGTATCCTGCAAAACTCTCTCTAGAAATTAATGGAGAAGCAAGATGCTTCCATGACAAAGAGGAACTGAGAGAATTTGTGCACCAATCCAACCCTACGAAAAGTACTAAAGTACATTCTAGGGAGAAAGAACAAGCACTTCAGGAACAGTGGCAGAGAGGCCTCAGTGAACAGGACAGATGGAGTGGAAGAGAAAAATGGACTACCAATGGCAGAAAAATAGAATGGCAGAAATGAGGCAGAGAAGATTGGCTATAATCTCTAGTATAGAGGGCCTCAAAATACTAACAGAGAGAAACACAGGCAGAGTAGATCAGGAGATAGGGTCCATTGAGATGTTCTACATAGGTAGGCAGTGGGACCCAAAATAAGCAGTGCACCCTATGGGAGTGAAAGGGGAGGAATTGTCTAAAAAAGGAAAGCAGAGAATATTGTTAATGAGGTAACAAGATTTAAAATCTACATTATTCTCGTCACTCTGCTTGGATAGATTACATGCTGTTCCAGTTTGTCTACTTACACTAGACTTGAGGACAACGTCAGCTCTCCCAAAAATAAGAGGATATAATATGGTAATCATCCTTAATTTCCTATCAACTTAATCAGAAGCCCTGTATAACTTATACTGTCTTATTACAACTGAATCTGGTTTGTTAGAGTGCTATCTTGTATTGACTGATTTTATTCAAATCTGCTATGATTGATAGCATCAAGTCGAAAAGTATAGGCAACTACACTGAAGATGACAAGCTTCACTAAGATACCCACTCTGGTTTAATTATTGCCTGCTTTTGAAGTCTTATAATATCTATAATGCTTTGTTTTTACTAATGTTGTTATATACTGCTGAGACATCATGGTAACCATTGTAGATCACCTTGTATTGTGGTTTTATATGACTTTTTGCTTCATGTTTTTCTAGGAATTCTTTTGTTTTGTCTTGTTTTATTTTGTTTTATTTTTCCCTCTAATACAGAAAGGATAGATATACATGTAGAGACTCATGCATGTATAGAGCTTATAAACAGTTTTCGAGAACCAACTATATAATGCATATTGAAATGAACAACTATTTTGAAGAAAAAGAGACACTACAGTACCCAGTGCTAACTTCATAATGTCACAATGTGAAATCCAGCAATACTATCATTCTTTGTTCAAAGTGATTTTGGCTTGTTTTGTTTTGTTTAAGTTCAACACACATGAAGGTATGGACAGCTGTTTTGAAGAGAATGAGAGACACTATGACAGCCATTCTTGGCTTCCCTATTGTCTGGTCTTGAAGACCTGACTTGCCCTCCTTTTCCTGCTTAGATCAGTTCCATACTATGTTGTTTCATGTGAAATCTCTGTATGTGACAATATGGACAACTATTTGGAAGAAAACAAGAGTCAATGTGATAGTGAATATCTCCGATTGCCTAGCTTTGAAATTTATGTCTCTTACATTGTTCTCTTGTGACCTGCTTTGTTCTTTTTTGTTGTGTTTAATTTTACCCTTTTGGCAAAATTGCATGTATGTTTGAGTGTGTAAGATGGATGACCATATTGCTGTTTTTGTCAGATCGTGGAGCAGAACTGTTAACAGTGTCACTGTTTGAATGTATACTTTGCATGTTTTAATTTTGTAATTTGAACAGCTATTTTCAAGATGTCAGTATGTAATTTGTCAAGTACTCATTTCTTAGTGGTTTTTTTTGTTCTTTTCCTTTTTTCCTTGGAATTCTATATTGTTGCTACCCTTTATTATGTTTTGTTTGGTTTTTTTCTCTTTAAATAAAATTTAAAAACAAAGAATTCAAAAAAAAGAAGAAATTGAAAGAGAATCAGTCCTCCCTAAATCATTCTTGGAGGCAAGTATCACTCTGATATCAAAACCAGAGAAAGACACAACCAAAAAAGAGAACTATAGACCAATCTCACTAATGAACATTGATACAAAGATTCTCAATAAAATATTGTCAAATAAAATGCAGCAAATCATTAAGAAGATTATACACCAAGACCATGTAGGATTTATTCCAGGAATGCAGGGATGGTTCAACATATGCAAATATGCAACATATGTAAATCAATACACCACAAAATAAAAATCACATGACCATCTCAATAGATGCAGAAAAAGCTTTTAATAAAGTCCAACACCTTTTCATGATAAAACCCCTACAGAAACTCGGAATAGAAGGTATGTACCTCAATCTCATAAAGGTCATCTATGACAAACCAACAGCCAATATTATACTAAATGGACAAAAACTGAAAGCCTTCACTCTAAAATCAGGAACAAGACAAGGTTGTCCACTATCACCACTCCTAGTCAATATAGTTCTGGAAATATTAGCCAGAGCAATCAGACAAGAGAGAGAAATAAAATGCATAAAAATAGGAAAAGAAGAAATTGAATTATCATTATTTGCAGATGACATGATACTCTACATAGAAGAACCCAAAAACTTCATTAAAAGACTACTAGAGGTATTAAACAAATTCAGCAGCATAGCTGGATATAAAGTCAACACTCAAAAATCAATAGCATTCCTGTACACAAACAAAAATCTCACCAAGAGAGAAATTATGGAAATATTTCCTTTCGCAATAGCATCTAAAAAAAAATGAAATACCTAGGAATCAACTTAAGCAAGAATGTAAAAGATCTATATGCTGAAAATTATACTACTCTAAAAAAGGAGATTGAAGAGGATATTAGAAAATGGAAAGATATTCCTTGCTCTTGGTTAGGAAGAACCAACATTGTGAAAATGGTCATACTCCCAAAACTGTTATACAGATTGAATGCAATCTCAATCAAAATACCATCAACATACATTACAGATTTAGAGAAAACATTCCTAAAATTCATTTGGAAACAGAAGAAACTTAGAATAGCAAAGACAATTCTGGGCAACAAAGGCAAGACAGGAGGCATCTCAATTCCTGACTTGAAACTATACTACAAACCCACAGTCATAAAATCTGCATGGTACTGCCAAAGAAATACACCTGAGGATCAGTGGAACAGATTAGAAGATGCAAGCACTACTACAAAGACACTCAGCCACCTGATATTTGACAAAGGGGCTAAACATGTTCACTGGAAATAAGATAACCTCTTTAATAAATGGTGTTGGAAAATTGGCTTTCTACATGCCTAAGACTGAAAATAGACCCATGCCTATCACTATACACTAAACTAAAATCAAAATCAATCAAGGATCTAAATATTAAAACAGAAACACTAAATCTACTAGAAGACAAAGTAGGTAAAAATCTTGGAGGCATAGGAGTAGGGAAAGAATTCATGAATAAAATGCAAACTGCATGGGAAATACTTCAAATAATCAACAACTGAATCTCATACTACTAAAAAGTTTTTGTACTTCAAAAGAAATCACCAACAAAGTGAAAAGAAAACCCAAATAATGGGAAAGAATTTTAGCCAACAATCTCTCAGACAAAGCACTTATATCCAGAACATATAAAGAACTGAAAAACATCAAACCCCCCAAATCCAAAGACCCTTTCCAAAAATGGGCATTGGAGATGAACACACAGTTCTTAGATGAAGATATACAAATGGCAAATAAGTATATGAAGAAATGCTCACCATCACCAGTCATTGGAGAAATGCAAATTAAAACGCATTGAGATTTCATCTCATCCCGGAAAGAATGGCTGCCATCAAGAAAACAACTGATAACAAATGTTGGCGAGGCTGTGGGGAAAAAGGAACACTGCTCCACTGTTGGTGGGAGTGCAGACTGGTGCAACCACTATGGAAATCAGTATGGAGATTCCTCAGAAAATAGGATTGGAAGATCCATTCAACCCAGCTATTCCCCTCCTGGGTATTTTCCCAGAAAAATTGAAAAGGTCATGTCACAGTGATTTATGTGCACCCATGTTCATAGCAGTACAATCTGTGATAGCTAAATCTTGGAAACAGCCAAATGCCCATCAACCACAGAGTGAATGAAAAAATGTGGTATTTTTATACAATGAAATATTATTTGGCTATAAAAAGGATGATCTTGAGGCCTTTATTGGTAAATGAAGGCAACTTGAGACTATCCTCATTAGTGAAATAAATAAGACTCACAGAGGTAAATATCACATTGTCTCTCTAGTGTAAAAAATAAGAAGAACTGATGGAATAATGGTATCCAAAAAATATAATAGACATAAAAGTATAACAGATATAATAGATATTGCAAAAGTGAAAGGGAAGGAAAGTGCTCTAAAGGATATAATGGTATGTATAGTATATAAGTTAGATGACCATATTACTGAGCTTTTGTTAGATCATTGAACAGAAGAGTTTATACTATCAATGTTTGAGTGTCTAGCCACTTTTTATGCTTTGACTCTGTAACTTTAACAACTATTGTTAACAATATGTAATGTATCAACTGGCGATTTTATGATGTTAATTTTTTTAACTGTATTCTACCTTCCTTGTTTTTTCTACTTTGTCTTTTTTAAATTTTCTTTTCATTCTCTCTTAAAATAAAAATTTAAAAAATCTTTCTTCTAGTAAAAAAAAATGGTTGCATAATAGAAGGGGAAGAGAGATTTCATAAGGAGAAAGAGTACCAAATAGGAAACCTTTCATCTTGAAATAAAAGGTTTTTTTTTTTAACTGAAAGGAAAAACCTGGTTTAGTAACTAGTTAAAGTACTTCTGGGAGAGAGTAAGTCTTCAAATAAACAAATTCTGTGTAAATGACCCTGTCAGAGCTTTTCGGTTTGCATGTTTGGATGGTGTGGAAATCTGGAAAGACGGTGTGAAGCACTCTCAGGAGAAAAAAGACAAACATCGATGGTGAGGAAAGAACTCTTCAAGGTTCTGTTTCTCCCTACTTATCCAGAAAGATTTATCACATAAGCAATAAAATTTAAATTTCAACTTTGTTAAGTTGTACTCCTTCTTTCCAAGACTCTCTAGTTAATTTTATGTTTATAAGTTTTTTCAAAGAAAGCCACCCAGATTAAATAAATTTCAGCCAGAAAAATGCAAATTGGTCCCCAGGATGCCGGGTGAAGATTCTGCAACAGAGTTCCACCGAGCAGCCCCTCGGGGTGGGTCCCCGACGAAAATGCTAAGTAAGAGTAGCTTCTGTTAGGAAAGACTACCTCTCCCTGTATTCTGTAGACCAGCCTGATACCAAACGGAAGCCTCTGCTGGGACACACACACACACACACACACACACGCCTGAGGATGGCTGCTTGGGAGACGACATTTGCTGCAGGAACTGGAGCATGTGTGTCACCATGTATTCAAGCACATTGCACAGTCTTCTGCTTTGAGAACTGGCTGCTTCACTGGGGTCCTGAAGTGAATGAGCAGCACGTTCCTTTCACCAACACCCACAGGCCTGCTTTGCTGCAAAAGAACCTCCTCTTTACTAAATCGCTTCCTCCAAAACACCCTCTTTTTCAACCTCATTGCCTTTCCTGTTCTTGTACAGTTTGTTTTTGGTCTACCATACCTGTAGCATGATGATTAACAGACGGATGTTAATTTATTTGTCTTTCCATGTAATGGAAGACCCTAATGAGAAAACTTCCCCAAGAAAAAAGGGGACTTTACATCAGGTTCTTTCAGTGCAAACAGAAAAGGGAGAGGAGAAGCAAACATATTAAAATAGAGCGATTGTTTTTATAAGGGCATGTGTCATCACTTGCAGCTGATCTTGACTCATCATTTCTCCAGCCACTGGGAGACAAGACTGTTATGCTCCAGCAGAGAAGGGCTGTGGTGAATTTGGGCAAGGTGTGGGGGATCCTCCCGTGGCAGTCTGAGGCGGCATATGAAGCAGCGCTTATTTCTAGGCTTGATCCCAGCGCTCCCAACGCTTTGTGTGGTTGACTCAAATATAAAGCAGGTTTCTTTTTCAGCCTCATACTTAGTGAGTCAATATTTGCAGATATCACCTCAAGTGCTGCAAATATCACCTCATTGAAATGTTATTACTGTGTTCCTGTGGTCTCACTTTCATTGTTTGAGTATTGTTTTTCTATTCCAGGTTTTTAGAAAGTCTCTTATCAGGTAGTTTCAATCTGGTGTAAAATGATATCTGCTGTGGAAAATTTCCACATAGCCCCCATGATTTCCAGAACTGATCAAATAAACACTGACCACTTACTGTTTCTTTCACAGAATTAGCCCAGTCCTACAGGGTCAGAGAGCGGATGCTAGGGGTAGTCAGCCAGTAATGCAGGCAACAGGTCCAGCCAGGCTGTCAGAAGGCCCATCTTAGAGGAAGCTGTGCTCTCTGTGTGAGTTGATGTCAGTGCTATGTTTGTTCACTTGATTTTGCTGTGCTGTGTCCCTGTCCAACTGAATCCACCTCTTATTAACAGAACAAGCAAGCACCCAGGGAGTCTTATGTTTAAAGACACGGTGTGCTCAGTGACGACTCCAATCTTTGAGTGAGATGAGCCTCTCCTGGCATTGTTCCTGGGGGTTGTATTAACTGACACAAATCTAGCTGATTGTCTATACTCTTGAGGATGCATAGCTTTCAGTTCGTGTTCTGTAAACTCACCCAAACAGCACTCTTGTTAATGATGTTTTAAATTCCTCTCATATTACCCAGCTTAGTGCTGAGCCCACTCCAGGAAATGAATAACTAACTACTTCTCAATTGATTCCACCTCTCTATATTCAGCTTGTAACTAGGATACCCCAGAAAAGAAATCCCTCCTGACTCGACTTGCATGTTGAACACCATTTCAGGCAGAGTTGGAGCTTTCTGTCATTTTATCTTAAGAACCCACTGTTGCCTGGGTCTATATTTAATTGTCTCATATTTTTAAGCCTTTAGTAACAGCACCGCTAAGTTTAACCAGGATGTTTACCATCCATGACTCATCCTAATACACTTGGAGGGCAGGTGGCTGTTAACACTGGTACTTTATAGGCCAGGAAACATATTTCAAATGATGACACCCAGAAAATCTGAGGCAGAACAGGCTCAGAGTTCTGGATACTCAGGCTGTTCATCACTCAAAGCACTAAACGCTGCTGAATTAGGTGCATTTTTAAATCATTTTTATGATAAATCCATTACCCAAAGCACTTTCTTCTCTAAACACTTTTTTGAACTGCTCGAGTCTGTGCTTTTTCTCAGAGTTGCCTTCCTTGGCCTCCCCTGAACTCGGAGTACACTTTTACCCATGTGCAATGGTAGTTAATTGTGTTTTCCTCATCTGGCCAAT
This sequence comes from Dolichotis patagonum, assembly GCA_004027295.1. Lineage (NCBI taxonomy): Eukaryota > Metazoa > Chordata > Mammalia > Rodentia > Caviidae > Dolichotis > Dolichotis patagonum. The sequence continues at coordinate 21,066 of PVJX010023953.1, read as the reverse complement.
CCCTTTCGATGGACCCTCTCTCTGAAATCTAACTAAGGATGCTCTTGTCGTATTTCCGTACTTCTCATAGCACTGCTTATTCTCAGATGGGACTGAGAACATTTTGTCCTATGGCTGCCACTAGACAGAGTGGCTGTTAACTGAGGATAATAAACTGATGGCACCATGAACCAGGGTGTGTTCCTCAGCTTGACTCCAAAGGAGCACATGGACTCAAGCCTCCCAGTCCTGCCTCCCTGGCACTCTCCTCTGTCCCACCCCGGCAGCCACTACCTCCTGCAGCCCTGGCAGGAGGCTTGCTGGGCAGACACTGCACTGTGCAGTGCCCTGGGGGACTTGCAGGTTCACATAGAAGCAGCTCAGGAGCTAATCTTGAGTCGAGTACCCACAGTTACCAGGTCGCCCTGGTGAGCTGGCACCAAGCTGGCTTCTTCATGTTCAGATCAATGAGCTCGAGAACATCTGATGGTCTGCAGAAAAGCTGCTCTGCCACGATGTGTACATGTGAGGACCCTACCTGTCCAGCCTGCCGACTCCCCACTCAATCTGGTTGCACAGAGAAACCCAAAGCACACTCTACTTTTTAAAATGTAGTACAAATTGTTCATTGTAGAATACTCGAGGAACGAACAAAAACATAAAAAATTATAAAAGTATTCATTATTTCACCACTCAGAGACAAATACCACTAACCCGTTGGCATATTTCTTGTTAGTCTTTCTTTTTCCTACATAAATATTTTTCTCACATAACTGAATTTGCACAGATTTATAACCTGTTTTTTTTCACTGAATGTTAGCATTTCACTTAACATCTGTTGAAGTTTTTAAGAATTCCAAAAGAATATTTCCCTTCCCAGCAGTACTCTGACGATTTCACTTTGCTTCTGGTTCATTTGTCATGTTAGTCTTGTTGGGGAGTGAAACTGGAAAACCTGCCTCAGATCACTCCATCAAAGTCTTCTTTAAGGAAATACTCAAAGAGATCTTCCTGCTGGAGAAAATCAATATAATTTTTCATGACAACCCTAATTATGTCTGCTATGTGAAAAATGGTCAGTGTGGCCAATTCTATTGAGGCAGCCCTGGTATTTCCCTGGATGTAGTCACCACAAGGATCATAGACACTTCCCTTGCCAGCAGACAGCTTCGGATTGCAAGCACAAACCTCTCTCCTCATTCCAGAGTTTCCTTCGGAACTCAAAACCCAGGTGCACTCGTGCACCAACAAATGGAGTTTGAGGATGAATCCCCTACTCCCTAGCTCCTCCCTTGCAAAGTCCTGCAAAGCCATTATTCAGGTACTCAAGGTTCCAGGTAGAACCAAGTCCCAATGCCCATCTGGGTGGAAATCTCCTCTCCCTGGCTCTTTTCCCTTCTGTCTAAATATCTCCACTCCTCAATGACACTTCCTGAGATCCCCTCTGAAACTACCGAGAAGGGGCACAGACCTAGACAACAGCACTCATCTAAGAAAGAACAGAGGAGGAAAAACAATATGTCACAGTTGACTAATAAATTATTTACTACTGGTCATCATGTGCCGTGTGTGGAAAAATACAAGGGTTACATCATCACCTTCCAGACTGTCTGAAACACTCCTCATTTTTTGAGACACCCTGAACCCCTTCTAGCCCCACTGAAAGTTGTTACATAAGTTTGAGTGAAAACATAATACCAGTCCCATTTCTTTGGTGGCCATTCTTTAGAACACACACATTGCTTGGCTTAGGGCTACTCAGAAACAGTCTTGTCACTGTAGTGATTGATCTGTGAAGAATCTGGAGACACAGTCATTTGAAATGTCAGCAGATTTAAACACACCGAAGTGTCTGCTAAATCCAGCCAATAGGTTAATAGTCTCTGTTTATACAGCTGTGGTTTGATAAAAGCCTGCAGCCACAGTGAAGTACCACATAAATAACTCACTGAGGGGTGCTCTAGGCTAATTCATGAAGCAATGGATGTTTTAAATAAATTAGGGAGTCAAACTCTTTGAAACCTCAAACTGTTTACAAAAAAAATTGAGACTCTTCTTTCTGTGTAAAATAATACTAACCTTTAGCACACTTCTGGAACATTCTCTGCTAAGGAGGGTTTTATATCTGTGAATTAAAGAGTCTATAATTCTTTCTGTTTTTTCTTTATTTGGACCTCATTTCTCACACCAGTATACCTTTTACTTCTATTTCTTTTTTAGTTTTTGCTTCTTTGCTTGGCATTTAGACAGAGATTAAAATCTCAGAGGCTAAATCATAGTCTATTTTTACTCTCCACTAATACATAATTGAAAATCCACAAAATTTTAAGTCACGAAATGAATATAGTCAGCCCTCCATCACCATGGGTTCTATATCTGTGGATTTAACCAAACATGGATTGAAAATATTTTAAATTAACTCTGGTGAATATTTTTCCTTGCCACTGTTCCCTAGACAATATAGTATAATGACTATTTTTATGGCTTTTATATTGATTATATATTATAAGTAATTTAGAGATGGTTCAAACTGTAAAGGAAGTCATCAGAAGGATTGTGTTTATATACAAATTCTATGTCATTTTACGTAAGGTTTGTGACCATCATTGCATGTTGGTGTCTTGAATCGAGATCCTGGGAATATCAACTACATTTCAAAAATGTTTCTTGTCTTTTCTGTTACCCTAAGCCTGGGCTGCACTGAAGCCTGGGCTGAATTTGCACCCTTGGTATTTCCCTTGATCTAGTCATCAGAGGGATCATAGACACTTTCCTTGCCAGCAGATAGCTTCGGACTACAAGCACCTTCCCTTTCTCCCTCTCTGGGGCTTCCTCCAGAACTCAAAACCCAGGTGCACTTCTGCACCAACATACGGAATTTATGTCTAAATACTCCATCTCCTAGCTCCTCCCTGGCAAAGTCCTGGCATGTAATCCACAGCTGAGACTCATTTGACCTTATGGATCAGTTTCCAACACAGAATTATGAATATAAAAACTAATCGAAGTTACAAATCACATGTACAGTTACATCCCATGCTTATAGTAACATCTAATGATTATAAACAAAGAATTAAAATATGCCTCAAATATTGCCTCAGGTGTATTCAGACAGGTAGAAAACTCATCTTCTAGGGCAGTAGGATGTTAGGAATGGTTATTGTGATCAAGTTAATCTACATATCACCAAACAAGTATCCTAGCAGTTTCTCTTCTGAAAACAAGTTGACCTTAAAATAGCCAGCAGAAAAGTCTGGCAGCACAGCTAATTTACCAACACCCATGCTGAGCTTGTAAACCAAAACTCTCAGCTGAGCTTGATGTCCTGAAGATGAACGGTAGGGCCTGTCTAGGAGGCCATTTGAGTGGACTGAGGTAAAGCACCAAACCTTAGGGCTCTTCAGCAGATAAGGAGAGTAATCCAACTCAAACTAGTTCAAGGGAAAAGAGAGGACAAAGCTTGTGTATTACATGCCTGGGAAGCCCAAGGTCTTCAGGGAAACCTGGGGAACTTTATGTATGTCTCCAATACCATCTAATCAATGTTCCTTTCTCTGTCTTCCCCTCCCTCTCTATATTCTTGGGGCTGGAGGTTTGGCTCAATCCACAGATCAGAATCTCTTCTTCACAGCTCTGGGAAGATGTAGATCTTCAGCTGGGCTCAGCTTGTATTACTTACACACCCCTTTGTCTCATGGCCACAGTCTGGAAGGACTGCTGCCCGCATACACAGGATTTGGGAATTACAGAAGGGTAGTTTCCCAAGAGACATTAGGCAAGCAAGGAAAGAGGTCCATTGTTACATCTTCTTCTTCATTTACATCAGAGATTGACTGAAGATAGCAACGATGCCATCCATCTTCAAGCTAAAGGCAGCTAGTATGGATCCTAATCTCTGCCAGAGGTTTATCTTCACTTGCTGATCAATCACTGAATCAGTATAGAATCCTCAAAAGCCAGACTATTTCTTCTCAACAAAGGCCATGCACTGGCAATCTATGGAGTGAAGATGAGGAACCTCACCAAGGGCAGAGCTCACACACACACACACACACACACACACACACACAGGCTATCAGGAGACATCTATTATGGGTGGACACCCGCCTATTTTGCAAAGCAGTTTAACTTCAAACATAAAAGTCCAAAGTGTATGGGCTAAAAGAACTGAGTCCATCTAATTCTAGATTCCCAACAACCTAAAACAGTGAAGGTGAACCTTTTAGGGTTTTCAGTGATACAAACAGCCCGCTGTGGTACATGTGCCTTAGGGTTGCCACAACTGGCCTAGCTAAATACTTTTTTGAGTGGTAAACTTGTGGCTAGTCCAATATATGGGGAACCGGTCACAACTCACACAGTACTTTGAGAAATCTCAGAAGCCTTTCGGGTCTCTCATTTCTCCCTACCCAATCAGCCAAATTCCGTGTTGGAGTTTTACAGAAAAAAAAAAATTAGGATAAATTCTGGTGACAACTCTGTTATTCAGAAGATGTGATTTTGTACAAATCTGGGTCTTGCTATCACTTAGCTCATCTATAAAGCAAACAGTTCAAATTCTAGCCCTCTGTAATCCATGTGCTTTAAAACAAATCCTGATTTCCAGTCATAGCCCAAACAAATTAAACAAGAATTATGGTGATCAATGTAGCTTTTAAATTTCCCTAAGTGATTCTGATATGCAGCCATGGTGAGGGCCACTATCCTATTCCATTTCAATCTGCTAGGAGAGAAAACTGAATTGGGGTCATGAAAAAATCAGGCTGAGCACATTTTCCACAGATCTCCATCTGCAGCCAGTGTGGCCCTGCCGAGAGGAGCCTTTGATGGAAACACTTGCTGCAGTTGAAATTATTTTGTGTTACTGATGCTCCTAATGCCATCTGGCACTCAGCATAGTCCAGGGAAAGCTTCCAGAATTAGGGCATTATTATTTTTGGTACTGAATTCTTAGTACAAATGATTTGCCTGAAACCATTTCAGCCAAAGGATATTTTTCACTATTAAGAAAATAGCAAACTTCGAGATACACTACATTTTGCATAATGGTCTAGGAAATAAGAGTTACCTAAGTGACAGTTTAATCATTTCCATCTTCTTATATAATAAACATATTTTTGTTCAATTACATGAATCATCAAATTTGTTCTAACATCAGAATGCACTGAGAAGCAGAAGGAAATATATCCTCAGCAATTAGCTGCTTTTGAAAAGATCCTAATCAGTTGAACTTTCAATGGCTCAATAATACTAACTAGCATTTATGTCACTTTCAATGATAGGTTGGTCTGTTCCACTGAACCTTTTCTTCTGCTATACAATTTCATGAATCACATCCATACCTCCTGTTACATAATCATATGTTCCATGCAAGCCTGCCTCCTACATAAAAGGGCTGCTTTTCATTTTTGCTATTTGTTCCTTCTTGACTTTGTTTTGTGAGCTCTAATGCCCTTTCAAAGTAGCAAGACAGAAATAAGCTGGGTCATAGTTTCAGGAAGTTACCTTCTCTTCATCACACCATTCATTCAAAAGCATCCAAAAGTAGATCTAATACAATTCAACACACAGTCAATGAAAAATTGAATCCTCTTCATTCCTCCTTTTCCCTAAGCATTAAAACAAGGAAACAGTGTGATTATATAAAAGCAAATTCTCCTTGAGTAACCAAAGTTAGGATCATTGGTTTTCTACAGAGAGACTCAGACACATGAAAAATATTTCTCTGTCTGAGAAGTTCCTGAGTGCAAAAGAGGTCTTGTGCCTATGTTACATGGCTTCAAACCCAGTATTTCCTACATTTCATTTTAGATTGCCTTTCTATAGGGGTGCTCAAAATCTACACCTTGTGCAAAACTATTCCTAAAGTTACTTCACATAGTAATTGAGATTTTGGCTTCCCTTAATCACAGGATTTCCATTTCCACATGGTCACACCTGCCTGGGGTGAGTAGATGCTATTACTTCTAGAAAGATCTTGGTAATCATTGTTTCTGCCATTTCTATGTCATCCACTTCAGTTATGGGTCTTTTCTCTGGGATCTTATACCTGGGACATTCTCTATATGCAAGTTTCTTGAAACATTCTGGGAGTTTTAAGGAGCTTGTATTAGGGCTTTCCAGAGAAATGGTGCCAAGAAAAAATAGAAATAGGTAGATTACACCTGTAATTCCAGCACTTGGGAGGCTGAAGCAAGAGGATCTCCATGGGATACATAGTGAGCTGAAGGTCAGGCTGAACTACATAGCAAGATGCTGTCTCAAAAAAAATTTTTTTAAATGTATATACAAGGAAATATATATATATATAGAGAGAGAGAGAGAAAGAGTGACAGAGACAGAGAGAGACAGACAGAGAAAGGTACAGAGAGACAGAGAGAGATCTATGCAATAGCTGGGACTGGCAAGTCAAAATCTATAAAGCAGTCTTACAGACTGGCATTTTGGCTGAGTTCATCTTCCAGTTATGAGTTAGAAGACTAGAAACTCAGAGTTTTTATGTTGCAGTCTTCAGGCAAATCTCCTTCTACTTTGAGAAGTGTTAGTCTCTGCTCTTAGTCATTCAGTTGGTAAGATGAGGCCCACTGGCAGCATGTCCTTGAAGGGGACTGAGACCTTGCCATTTTCTCTTCCTATTTCTTACGTGTCTGTTCTGCATGTTTCTGCTGTGATGTACTATGTGACCACAGGCCGAAAGCAACTGGGTCAAACAACCATGGACTTTTGAAAGCTCTGAAACTTTGAGCCAGAATAAAACTTTTGATCCTTTAAGTTAGTTATCTTAGGTATTCTACCACAGCAACAGGAAGTCACACACACACACACACACACACACACACTATATATATATATATATATATATATATATATATATATATATTACACTTAAATGAACCTTTTAAGGCTTTATATATTTTCAGTTTAGTTTCTGCACTTTTAATAAACTGGAAGATTGAAAACAACAAAACCTGGTACTCCAGCCTCTCTCTGTAGGAAAACAGTTACACTGAGCAACACTGGACCTGTAGAACGGTACTGAGTGGCAGCTGGCTAGGGCTGCCTCACTTCAGTCCACGGCATCAAAGGGAGAGGATTTAGACTCTCCAACTGACCATGAATTCTCCTCACCCTATTTAAATTACCAGCCTGGTTCCTATAGGCGGTAGAGCATAGAACCCTCATCTAAGTCACTCAGGGTCATAGTTTCCCTTTGTGGCCCGTCTACCAGCCAGGCTCTTCCTGTGACACCATGCTAAGGAGCTTTCCCCATTCCTCATTCACCTGCATCTCCAAGGTGGACAATGAAGACCCATTTTTTCTGGGGACCGTAGAGCTATTTGTTAGAACAATTATTGCCTGTGACCTCATTCTGTTTCTTTCTGCCTTTTTTTCTCTGCTGTTTAAAGTCAAAGCAAGCCAAGAAAGACCCCAAAGAAAATAGAAGCAAGTATTTATCTGTAATCTCCTTAAATAACAAATCAGAGTCTAAGTACAAAGATCAGCAACTTCCAACATGAATGGTGGGGCATCTTCTCAGAACAAAAGCAACGGCACTTTCAAGTGGCTCAAGGGACCCAGGATGGTGGAGAAGGAAGGGAATTTCCTGAGTTAAGCAAGACTGAAGTGTCATTAGTCATCAAAGAGTTGTTTGATGAAATGTGAAAATTCCAGAAGTTCTCTGGACCTTTATCTTATAAATGGGATATTCTGGGATTTTGAGAAATTTTCTACAAGATTGACAGAAGCTATCTACTTCCTATGCAGTTACCTCATGTAGATTCAACCTCTGTAAGTGAGGAAGACAGTATGGCCTGTAAATAAACTGAAATTCCCTTGACCTTTTCACTCAGGAGAAATACTAATGATGTGTATGAAATATAAATTTCTAAGTGGGAACTAAACCTAGATAAGAAGCAAACTGAGGAAATTCTTCAAATAGAAGTGTGTTCAATTAATGTGCCAGCAAGTTCCTCAGATTTACTGTACTCAGAATCTCTTCTCATGGCAAGACTTTTCTGAAAAAAAAAATCTTTAAAAATATAATTGCATGTACATTACTTAAGATGCAACTATGCTTTTCTTTAAGAAAAGTATATCAGAAGCATGTTTCCTAGATTGTATTTAACACAAATACAGGGTTGGATGCTGTCACTTCATGAAGTGCCACAACCTTAAGCAAGCCAGCACTTTTCTGGTAAAACATCTTTACAGCCTGATCTGTGACTGTATTTACTTTGTAGATGTGTATGTCCCTGAGTGTGTGTATGTACGTGTGATCTCCAGAAGCTGAGAGCTGTACAGTAGGGTTAGAGGAGCTAAAGAAAAAGTGATTTCATTCATCAGGGCCTCTGCCTTCTGCAGGGACAGCAGGCAGCCGAGGCTGTCCCCTGTCCCCTTTCCCAGTGGGTAGCAGGTTGGGCACTAAGTGTACTCAATGGGCCTGTCCTAGAGGCCACAGCAGAAGGAGAAAGTGGAACTGGCAATGGGACATGGCTGGGCTCAGGCAGATCTAGACAAAAGCCCTACTCCCACGTGAAGTTACCTGGTGACAGTAGTAACAATAATAGAAAATATTATAAACATATACAGCTGCAGGTTTAGGAGTAGCTGAGAGTGTTTCCCAGCTGGACATCTTCAGAAGAAAATTAGCTAAGTGCTAACCCAACTAGGGGTCCTTAGCACTGGAAACTCTCCTCCTGAAGACACTGCCCCCTCATCCATGGAGAACCCTGAACTTCCTGACCAGAAATCCAGGCCTTGCTGTTTCTCCTCTCCACCCTCGGTGCCTGTTCCAGTCCTCTTATTTCAGATGTCAGAGTTACAGCCCTGAAAGTAGTTCTGACTATGGGAGGGTTTTTTGTCCATCTAGCAAAGTGCCATGACTGTTATTCTCTACCATGAAGGCCTTTGTTCTGGCTCTTAGCACCACCTTACCATGTACCATGTCTGGCACAGCTCTTGAAACTCTGGAGAGGAGATGATGGAGGATAAGAGTCAAGATGCAGAAAGCTGAGGTCAGGTAGAGCTTCCTGTTCTGGTGAGAGAGACACAACTGTCCAATGACTGCAGTGTGTTTATTTATACACTCAGAAGGCTATTGTCAGTTGAAACCCTTCTGCCTAGCAACTAGTTTGCCTGGCTCACCTCGGGTGCCTTGCATTGTTGGAGCTGGAACAACTTGCTCATGTGGCTTGCTCAGGTGCTCCGTGCTCTCTGGGCTGGTCTTGCTTTAACCCCATGCATGGATTGACCTCCAGCTTCAGCTGCTCCTCACACTTGTCTGCCCCAGACCCTGTACATGTCCTGTCTTCCTCACTTCCAACACTTGGCTCCAGGTGTTGGCTGCCTTTTCCAGACATCATACACCATTCCCATGACTCCCTCATGAGCCCATTGGCCCAGGCACGTGTCCCCTCACGTGACCACCTGATGACAGTATACAGATGCTTATTCTCAGATATTATTGGTATGTGCTTTGCCTTATTTTGGTTGGAAACAGTGAATTCCCTAAACATCAGCTTTGAATATTTTTACAGGGGGTGATTTAGGAGAATTGTGACAAAATGATGGAAAAAGCGGAGATGGGTATAAACACAGGGAAAAGAAAGGGACCATGAAAAGAGAGTTTTAAAAATAAAATCAGAATTTTATTGTATTGTAGTGCACAATCAGTAAAAACATGTTTCCTGTTCCCTCATTTACATGTAACAGGAACCCAAATGAACTTCTTGATAGTTTGGTTTGTACATGGTATGACCAGCGGGTGTTTCATAGGAGGACATGCCTATTGCCCTATTTGCATGAGACAGAGAGAACCAGGAATTTGGGATATTAAAAACTCCCTTCCCTTATCTTCTGGGCCCCTGGAAACCTTTTCCCTGGTCCACTCTCCTACTGTAGAGCATATTTCCTTTTCACCTTCAGTAAATGTGCACCCTTACTAATTTTCCTGTGTGTCTTTTCCAATTTTTTGCTTAGGATGCCAAGAACCTAGAAAGAATCCTTATGGGAGAGTCTGCTCAGTAACATGGTCATCCTCCCACACATTTCTTTTAATTTAAAATCTTTTTTATTAATATTTTTATCAGTATATATTTGCAGTACATGCAATTTACAATCATCTTGGGGAGGGAGTTTATGTACACAATACAACTTCTTTTTTAAAAATAATCTCTTTCCCCTCTGTTCCCCATCCTCTAATTTCCTTTTTTCCATTGTCATTCTTATTATTGATATTATTGATTATTGATATTAATCTTAGCTCATGTTCATGATGCATAATGTTTACATTCATTGAAGTTATTAGGTTCTTATGCATGGCATATCCTTATTCTACTTATTTCCCTTTCCTCTCCCCTTTACATTTCACTCTTGGTATCTTGGACTCCTTTCCATTTGCAGGAGAGTCATCCTCTTGTCTCCTTCTATCCATCCTTTATTATATCTTTATACTTGGCTTTCTCAAATGAGGGATATCATAAGCTTATGTGTCTGGCAATTAAGCTTGTGTGTCTTGTTTATTTCACTCAACATTATATCTTCCAAGTGCATCCATTTTCCTATGGCTATCTCAAATCTGTCTTTCTTTGTAGCTGAGAAGTATACCATATATAGAGATGCCACAGTTTCTTTATCCAATTGTCTGGTGATGGGTGGATGGCTGCTTCCAGGATTTAGTGATTATGAGTTGTGCTGCTACAAACATTAGTATGTGAGTATCACTGTGATATGATGTCTTAAGCTCTTCAGGGGAGATCTCTAGGAAGGGAATAGCTGGGTCATATGTAATTCTAATTTTAGTTGAGTAATCTCTGTACCAATTTCCATAAATGTGATAGTTTTCATTCCCTCCTACAATGTAGGAGAGTTCATTTTTCACCAATGCCTCATCAGCATTTATTCTGTCTTTTTTTAATTTCATGAAGATTGCCATTCCTTCTGGAGGAAAATGAGTTCTTAGAGTTGTTTTGATTTGCATTTCTCTAATGGCCAGAGATGTTGAACATTTTTTAATATATTTGTTGGCCATTAGTATTTCTTCCTTTGTAAAGTGTTAGTTCATTTCATTTGTTCATTTCTTGTCTGGGTATTTTAGGTGATCTAATTTTTTGAATTCTTTATGTATTCTGGATATTGTGCTCTCTGAAGAATAGTTGGCAAAATTTTTTTCCCATTCTGTAGATTGTCTTTTCACTCTGCTAATTGAATCTTTTGCTATACTGTTATGGTTTGAATCTGGATGTCCCCCAAAGCCTCATGCAATCATAAGATCAGGCTCCTGGAGTTTGTGACTGATTCATGGTCCAATGCTGGGATTATGGGTATAAGTACAACACCCACCCTAGGGTGGATGTGGCCTACATACAATACAAGGGACAGAAAGAGTCTTCTCTTATGCCCCTTCCCTTTCACTCTTGTTGCTTTTGCTGTCTTCTGCCACCATTAACTCTTTCTCTCTGCCATGTGCCACTCTGCCTTGGACCTGGCAAATTATGGACTGAAACCTCCACAAACTGTGAGTTAAATAAACCTTCCTTTCCTTTATTTTGGATCTCAGCACTGAGAGAAAAGTAACCAAGACATATACTGAAGCTTTTTAATTTGATGTAGCCCATTTGTTGATTCCTGCTGTTATTTCTTGTGCAATTGAGGTTCTTCTTAGAAAATCCTTTCTGACACTTATAACTTCAAGTGTTTCTATATTTTATATTCAGTAGGTTTAATGTTTGTTTTCATGTTTAGATCTTTGATTCACTTTGATTAATTTAGTATATATTGAGAGATATTAGTACAGCTTCAATCTTCTGCAGTTACCCAGTTTTCCCAGCATCACTCATTGAATGTCTTTCTTCTAACCTATGCTTTGGCCCCTTTGTCAAAAATCACATAGCTGAACATCTCTGGGGAGGTTTCTGCATCCTTTATTCTGATCCACTGATACATGTATCTAGTTTTGTTTCAGTACCATGCTGCCTTTTTCACTATTGTTTGGTAAATATAGCTTGAGGTCGGGTATAATAATACCTCTTGCTCTGTGTTTGTTGACCCAGTTTGCTGTTACTACTCTGGGTATTTTCTGGATTCATATGAATTTTAGGATTGTTTTCTGTAACTCTGTAAAGTATGCTGTTGGTATTTTGATTGGGATTTTGTTGAATCTGTGTAACAGTTGTGTAAGTATGGTCATGTTGACAATATCAGTTCTACCTATCCAGGATCAAGGGACATCTTTTCATTTTCTGAAGTCCTCTTCAATCTCCTTTTTAAGAGTATTATAGTTTTCTTTGTATATGTCTTTCATTTCCTTCATTAGGTTAATTCTTCAGAATTTCATTTGTCTTGAAGCTATTGTGAATTCTTTATATTCATAATTTCCTTCTCATCCTATTGAACATTGGTACACACAAATGCTAATGATTCTTGTGTGTTGATCTTGTATCCAAAAACGTTGCTGAACTTGGTTGTTAATTCTGAGTCTTTATTGGTGTTCTTTGGGTCTTCTATGTAGAGTATCATGTCATCAGCAAATAATAATTTGAGTTCTTCCTCTCTATATGTAGACCTTTTATTTCTTTCTCTTGTCTAATTGCTCTGGCTAATGTTTCAAATACTTTGTTGAATAGAAGTGATAGTGGGCAACCTTATCTTGTTCCGATTTTAAGGGAATGCTTTAAGTTTTTCCCCATTTAATAAGATGTTAGCTATTGGTTTGTCATAAATAGCTTTTATCAAATTCAGGTATGGTCCTTCTCTACCTATTTTCTTCAGGAAATTTTTTATCATGAAGCAGTTTGGGATATTATCAAAATACTATCTGCATCTATTGATACATTCATGTGGGTTTTTTTTTTACCTTGCTTCTGTTTACAGGATGTATTACATTTATTGATCTACATATGTTGAACCATCCTTGCATCTTTGTCCATAATGTATGGCCTTTTTGATGATATATTGCAATCTTTTTGCTAACATCTTGTTGAAAATTTTTCTATCTATGTTCATGAAGGAGATTGGCCTATAGTTTTCTTTTTTAGGAGGGGGCTTATCCAGTTTTGGAATCAGGGTGATACTGATGAATTTGAGAGCAGTACATCTCTTTCAATTCCCTTGAAGAGCTTGAAGAGTACTGGTGATAAAACATCCTTAAAGGCTTTGTAGAAGAGCAGTGAATTCATCAGGTACTGGGCTTTTTTAAGTTGGTAGATTCTTTATTACTCTGTCAACTTCATTACTTGTTACTGGGTTGTTCAGCACATTTGTGCCTTGCATTAGCTTTTTTAATTTGTATGAGTTCAGGAATCTGTCCATTTTTTCAAAATTTGCCAATTTTCTGGAATACAATTTGCAAAGTAATTACTATCTTCTGGATTTTGACAGTTTCTATTATGATTTCATCTTTTTCTTTTCTAATTGTGTTAATATGTCTTCCCTCTCTTGCAATGTCTGACTAAAGCTTATCTATTTTATTTATTCTTTCAAAGAATCAGCTCTTTGATTTTTTTTTTTTTTTTGGTCTCAATTTCATTGATTTCTGCTGCAGTCTTTATAATTTCCCTCCTTAATTTTGGTTTGCACCTGGATTGGGGTTCTCGAGTATTTTAAGTTGTTTATTTGAACTCACTCTGTTTTCCTAATGTGTGTGTTGATTGTGATGAACTTTCCTCTTAGGGATGCATTTGAAAAGAGAGTTTTTTATAACATCCCTTCAAACATCCAAAAGAAGTGCATTACACCAATTCCACAGGTAAGATAATCGAAGGCCATGCACTGGTGAAATCCACCCAGACTGTCAGAGCATGGGCCTTGGACTAAATTTCCAACTCACAGCTCCTTACAGTAAGTTGTCTTATTTTCTTTGACCGTGCAACTATTTTCCTAGAAGACAGACAAATAAAACAAACACCTCTTCTATCTGAGAGGAAGGAGAAAACAAAGAAACCGGTTTATATTCTTCTTTCTCTAATTCATGGTGCAGGCAAATTGAAGAGAGTGGAACATATTGGTCAAACTAGGCCATCTTTTTCAGCAAATCCTACTTTCCCTATGGAAAAGGTCCAGACATCCGTGAATGTCTCACTAGGTCCCTAAGGCCTTACTGAAAGCTCAGGGAGCTTAGTGTGAGCTAAGTGAGATACACTTCCCAGCTCCTAACAAATGCAGTCAAGTGGGAGTTGTTCTGAGTTGTGTAATGTAATGCAAGCCTATCTTTGCTTGGCAGGAAAAAAATCTGTTCTTTTTCATATTATTCTCATTCCTCTAGGAACACTGTAAAAACCATGAAGTTCTTCTTAGCAGGGAGCTGGAAGTGGGGCAGGAGAATCAGTGATAACCAAGGCTTCCTGTCAGCAATGCTGGTGGAGATGGGATGGGAGATGGGATTCATACTGAAATGAAGACATGCAAGCCTTCTTAAACTGACCGACACATAATGAGGGGAGAAGGATGTATTTGGGACAGGGAGAGGTTATGTCAGGTGAACAGGGAAGTAAGGTATAGTTGAACAGCTTAATTCCTTCTAAACAAAACCAGAGCAGTCAGGTACATGGTTGCTGCCCAGTGGGGACACTGTCTGCCATACAGGGACTAAAGGTCTTCATTATCCTTGGTAGTGGCACCAAGACCTCAGCTTCACAAGCCAGGTCATGCCAGGACTCATTATAGGCAAGGTAAAACCAGCAGTTAAGCAGGCACCATAATGTCACTGAGTCTGACTGGCATATCTCAGTGCCACAGGCCTGGGCCAGTGCAAAGCATAATAAGAAAATAAGTTAGGAGTTCACCTGAGCTCCAAAGGCGAAGACACTAAAGTCCACAAAATCTCAAAGTCATTAAAATAAGTTGGGCAGCTTCTCAATCCTTCATATGATCATTATGCCTTCCAAGCTATATGGGAAATATCTCCATTTAAGGTGACACACTCACTCCTGTGGGGTTCTGTTTGCTGGTAGTATCGTACAGTGACAATAAGATGCCTGAATGGGTGGCGCCAAAGGTAAGACTTTGCAGTCTGTTCAAGCACATGCATCTCTGGTAGAAATGGCAAGATGTCAGCACACGTTGGCCTGCTGGTAGGGTCGAGGTGATTGAATTCAATTATTTGAACAAATAATTCATTAGCATACTTCAAAACTCAAAGTGATACAAAAATGCCCATTGAAAAATCTAACTCCCTCTCCTTTACCTGACTCTCTACCTCTTAAATGTATCAATTTTATTATTTCCTTGAGTGTTCTTCCAGTGTTTTTTATGCAAATATGAAAATACACTCAACGGCAATTCCCTACATACAATGTTTTGTATTTTGATTTTTCACTTAATAATCCAGCCTGGCCAGGGGTTTAGCTCAGCGGCATAAGTGCTCACCTGGCAAGCACAAGGTCATGAGTTCGATCCCTGGTACCAAAAAAAAAAAAAAAATAATAATAATAATAATAATCCAGCCTGGCGATCTCTCTCTACCAGTTCACTAAGAAATTTCTCATTCATTTGCATAGCTGCGTAGTGCGTACACTGTCCCACCACAATTCACTTCACTGGCTCCCTACTAGATGGTGTCTGACACTGTATTCAATCTTATTATTGCAAACCAGGCTGCAGTAGAAAATTCTGTCTATACCTCAATATATATGCACGATATATATTTAGGAGTGCTAGGGAGTTACCAATAGGAGTTAGCATATTTAGAATTATGAGGAATATACCCCTATTGTCCTGTACTGAATGGCTCCTTCCTGAACTGCTGTTGGGTATGAAAATGGCTGAAGGTAAATAGCTCCCAGGGTCAGGGCAGCCCTGAGGACACCGTTTGAGCGTGACACGGCAGATAAGAGATGCTCCATGCTGTCCTCAAACAGCCAGACATGCCCTGTAGTGAGACCCAGAGCTGCCAAATCTACTTGAGATTCTGTGGGTCATAGAAATGTAACAAAGAAGTGGACTCCAAGCAAAGGTACCAAACACGAATGCTGTGGCGGGATTGCCTTTGGGAAGGTCTTTTCCAGAAATGAATCTGAACAACTGTTTCAGTGAAGAGCACAAACAGCCGAGGTGTATGAGACCAGATTTTGAGCTGCCGGACTTGCCGTACGGACTCAGACCCTTTTCTAGCCGGAGGCAGAAGGTCTGTGCAGCTGAGAGCTGGTGAGCAGACTCAGCTCCCTGTGGTCGGAGGGTATCTGCCTGCCTTTCCCAGGCCAAGCAAACCTCTCCGAGCTTCAGATTCCTCACCAGTAAAGGGGTGAGTGTCTTCCCAGTCTCCCACCTGGGCAGGGGGTTAAGTGCTTTGCTTTGTTTTCCTCTGGGGGAATCAGATCATGTGGATAGAAGCTCTTCACAAACTGTAAACCACCTTTCAAATGTTGGAGTTATTCATACTGAGAAGCAGTATGTACTCAGGATGCTGAGAACTGTGGCTCCAACAAGCATGGAATAAAAAGCAGTTTGAGAAACCGAGTTCCCCGGTCCCAGAGAAGGATGTCCAGGTCACTGACAGGGTGAATCCACATGGCAGGCGAGAGCAGTGATTGGAAGCCCTCTGATCCTGCCCCAGCCCTTCTTAGCCTTTAACAAGCCGAGCACAGAGAGAGGACAGCCTGTTTCTTCAGTGTGAAAGGCTGACTCATGCCCCTCTTCCCTGCAGTGAGCACAAAGGCCCCACCAGTCTCCTCTACCAGGACCCACACCAGCTCCGGAGCATGACAAGGAGTGTATCCATGAATATTCATTCACCGCGCATTTGCAAGTGTTCTGTGTAAAGGCCCTTTTAATGACGAGGGAATGGGAATGAAAGGGTTTGATGAAATCCTGAGTCAGCTGGCCCCTACCCCAGAACGCATGCAATGGTTGTCTTAGAGAAGTGGTTCACAAAGAAAATGTTTCTGCAGATATGGGAGCCTTGCACTGAAACCGGCTCCCATTCTCCAGGGAGAACAAAACAGATCCCAGGACTGGGACACAGATCCAGAAACCGAGTGAGATTTCAGCTCCTGAGGGGAATGTCCTCCACGCCCGCATTTGCTGAGAAGATAGGTGCCAGTCTAAGAGACCATCATCTGAGATTTCCCTCCTTTCCTCTCCACTCACAGGACCTCTCCGCCTCCGCTGCCTCCCGCGATGTGGTCCAGTCTTCTGCTCTGGCTGCAGAGGTTCACTCAGTGAACTGCTTGTGGGTCTCCCCCATGAGGGAATCGATCACTCCTTGCCCTGCTGCTGTGTCCCCCGGATTGTTGGCTTGCTTTACTAATGAGTTTTATTATTACTTAACATTTTAAAATGTCCTTTCTTGTCCATGCATTCCCGCACTTTTTGCAGCAAGCACATCGAGCATATAGCATGTACCTTGACTCAGTACTGAGGCAAATAGTGATGATGTAGCAACATAAGCACCACAGTATTTCCTGAGTACTATGCCTCAGCTTCCACTCTATGCTCTATCTTATTTAATTCCACAATAACCTGTTGCGACATGGTTATTATTCCCATTTTTACAGATGAGGAAACCAAGGCTCAGTCTCTAGAGCTAGGATATGTAGACATCAATGGTAAACATTCTAGAATCAGGGTTAGTGGGGAGAGAAATGATCTGGCAATTTCGACTTATGGGAGTCCTCAACAGGGCAGCACAGGAGCACAAAGGAAGGGATGTCTGCCAGAATTGTGGGGAATAAGTGTCTGGCAGGCTCTCTGAAGGAGGGAAACCAAACCATAAGCTGTGCACAGATGAAGAATAAGTTGGTGGAAAGGGGGGACCAGCTCTGTAAGAACAAGTCTTTCTGTTTGTCTTCCAGGGCCAAGCTGTCTCTTCTGTTCACTCCCTGCCCACTTTCGGGCCCAGCTTCTCCTAGAGCGCTTCAAAATCGAGCCTATTCTCGAGGAAGGCAGCTGCAGCAGGCCAGGATTTGGTGGTGGTTGTGGGTGGACCATGACACATATTTTGATGACTATCACTTTCCAACACAAGCACAAAATTGGCTGAGACATTCCGGGCTCTGATGCCTCCAAGGGGTCACCTTCCCTGGCATCCCTTCCTGAGTTCCTCCAGATTCTCCTCCAGCCTCTGAGCCTGTGTGGAGCTCTGCTGCTCCTGCTCCAGGCCATGCAGAGAGGCAGGAATCCCATCGTAGCTCTGTGCCATCCTTCAGGGGTAGCTGAGGAGATGGCCTTGACTCTGCTACAATGTCAGCAGCTTCAATAAGATGGTGCTCTAGAAGCAGAACACATTTTCTTTATAAATAACCAGAACAAGGAGAGGAGGTGGTACTGGGAACAGAGCAGGGGATAGTGAAGCAAAAGCACTATAAAAATTTATCACAAAAATTTTAAAGTCTCCGTGACTTACAAAATGTTATATAACTTTTCTTCAGGCAATACATAGGGAAAGGAAGAGTACTTTTTACATTCTACTTTTCTGAGATGTTCTGTGATTAGTTTGCTTCCTGGGGAACTTCTGAATTCCTGCTATAGAGACTTAAACTATAGCCAAAAAAGCAGAGGAAACCTCACAAAAACCATGCCGCCAGATATCAGCTAATTATGCACAAACTTGATCAAACACCGGCTACAAGATGGACAACTAACTGCTTCTTGCATTTATGGTCTCAGGCTTTTTTCTCATGTATAGCACCTGGAAAAGTCCAAAAACAGAAAATTAGATCACTCTATGTAGCAAACTTTTAAATCTAACCCAGCAATCGGTCACCTGGAACCTACTTTCAAACAGAACTCATTTTTTTCTAGGATCCTTACCCTGCTGGGATTGGTTTAATCCTCAGGGAATTGATATAGACCAGGCCTGTGAGCAAAGGCTACCCAATGGAACAGAGGAAACCTGCGAGGGAGGCTTCTGGGAAAGTTTTCCTCACCTCTTAAAAAGATAGATCTAGGAAGGGAAAAGATGAGAGGCGAGAGAACAAGTCAGGAGGGTGAAAAGCCAGGAGTTTCATTTTGGTGTTTAAAATTTATTTTAAAGGAGGTAAAATTAAACACAACAAAACAGAACAAAACGGGACATAAGAAAGCATAAATTTCAGAGCTAGACAACCAGAGATCTTCACTAGCTATCATATTGTCTCTTGTTTTCTTCCAAATGGTTGCCCATATCTTTGTATATGGAGAGTTCATACAAAACAACATAGCCAATCTTTCACAATATGCCCAGTTCACTGGCTCCCACATGCTAAGGCGGGGGGCATGGGACGGGGGACGGGATGACTTGAGATGTTTGATTGTCAGCCCTGCCATCGGCAGGCTTACAGCCACTCACCAGAGAGGGGAGGAGCTCCTTGTTCTCCTGGCTCCCCAGGTCACCACATGATACAGGTCCCGCGAGGCCAGGGTCTCTCTCTTGTGGGCAGCTGAAGTGTGCCACACTCACAGCCGCTCACCAGAGAGGGGGGGAGCTCCTTGTTCCAGGAGTTTCATTTTGAATATAAAAGAAAGGTTTGTTGCAGCTACAAATCCAGGAATCAGCATCATAAGAGCATTATTTGAAAGAGGTCAAGTGGATAGACAAAACAAGGTCATTCATAGAACTTATTCAACAATTTTTTCTCTTTGGCCCAAGCTGGTCTAATGCAAACTCTAAGCAAGTATGTGCTCTCTCACTCCCAATGCTTCTTTACTGTGTGTCGTTCTGTCTAACACGCCTTTCTTTCCCCAGCACCTTCTGAATACAAATCCCTCAGTGACCCCCTCCCCATAGCCTGCACTTGCTCCATCTCCAACATCAGCTTTATTGCTTTCTATAACTTTGTCTGTTCACTACATTTTGCATTTCTAAACAATCTTGCATTGCATATATGTCAGTTTGCTCCCAACTACATTATAAGCTGGCAGAAGGCAGCCTTGTACTCCCCAGTACCTGGCACATTGTCCAGGAAACCGTTAAGATAAAAATCTATTAACTAATGCCAACATTCACTCTTTTTTCCTTTGATAGTTTTATGCCAGCAGGTGAAAATAAAGCTCAAAGTCTTAGGCTGGGAGAGGCAGCAGCTCAGCAAGGGTCCAGCATCCAGTCCTCTGGAAATGAAGCAGCAATTGTCTGGTGCTTTAAAATACTCATAGCAAATAAAGCTTGCAGCAAATCAAAAGAGTATGATTCAAGCTTTATTGAAAAGAATGACTTGAAAGTAGTTTCCTACAGAGAAAAATCACACAATTAAAATGAATGCCTATGAACAACATCACTATTTGTCCATCTAGCCCTGAATAATACTCCACTTTACTGGAACCTATCTCAGTGTGCTCGTGTCCATGTGACACTCCCTCCCTTCTTAGGAGTTCATAACACACAGTCATTCCAAACTACTTCCATGTGGTTTAGCTGTGTTCCCAAGCCCTATCCACCTCAGTGAACACAAGAGATTCTGCAGAGCTCCAGATTATCACTATGTTTTGCTTGTAACAACAAAGACTTTCCCATTCTGTCTCTACTACACACTACCTCTAGGTTCTCTAGATGTGTTTGTCTCAGCCTTGAATCCCAGTTGTCCCCAATGTTCCAGATACCCTCCATCTGGACTCTGCTGGTCGTGCTTCTCACAACAACAGCTTCTAATGGGGCAAAACACTCTTTAATTCTCTTAAAAGCAGCAGCAAGCATCACAAGCTTGCTGAACCTGATGCTTGAGACAAGATTGAATGAAATTAAAAAGATCTGACTCAGTTTTCCAAAGCTGACTATTGTTACACACTGAGTCATGCCTGAATGTTTTTCAGAGGTCATATTATTTCCCCTTTTGACTCATGTTTCCTTTCAAAACTCATTTGAGCCTGCTGCTTGAATGTGATCCCACCTTCTTGCCTCCTGGGCCTGCGGCTGTAGTCAGTTCCTGGACTCAGCAGCCGGAGGTAGTGTGATGAGAAGGTGCCCTCTTATAAGAAGATCCCTGTCTCTACCACTACATTTGCCAGCTGATGAGCTAGTTAGAGCTTGTTTCCTTACGAGAAAATGGAATTTAAAATACACTGAAGTATTGGTGTGAAGATTAAATAAAGGTAAGATAAGGACAATGCCAGGACCAATTTTGTCCTAAATAAGCAGGAGCTCAGCAAATATTAGATTAAACCAGATAAAATGACTAAATA